>JAPDEQ010000069.1:0-157325 GCA_027569205.1 Aspergillus kassunensis | reverse complement strand
CCCCCCCCCCCCCCCCCCCCCCCCCCCCCCCCCCCCCCCCCCCCCCCCCCCCCCCCCCCCCCCCCCCCCCCCCCCCCCCCCCCCCCCCCCCCCCCCCCCCCCCCCCCCCCCCCCCCCCCCCCCCCAACGTACAGATCATTTGGAGGTATATGTGTCCGGAGACGCTTGCTTCAACCGGGAAGCCTGCGACAAAGTACCAGCAAGCGAAGTAGAGGGTGGCGCAGATGATGAGATATGGGATTTCGGATACTGTCTGGGCGGCGATGAAGGCGAGCCAGTGGTATGTTTTGGACTTCTTTTCTCTTGTTTCGAAGATGTCGCGGTTGTGTAGGAAGAACGGTTGCATTTGGTTGATACAGCCCGGAGCAACGAAGATGAAGTTGACTGCTGGGTTAGCTTATACCTCAAGAAAGAATGGAGTTGAGAGAAATGCGTACAGATAGCGAACAGCCTGAGCTGCATGTCAAAAGTACCGTTGCCCATCTTCCAGAATGTGAACCCAGAAAAGAGGGCGGCGAAGATATGCAGGATAATCTTGTTCCACATGTAGTCCTAGACCGGTCAGAACTGACTTCAACACAGCAGAAGTAGATGGGATACGTACCGGATGGCGCCAGATCTGGGTCATAAGGCGCTCCAAGACAAGCTTGAATTGGTACCAGCGAGAGGTTGCAAAACTGGCCGTGTCTTCTTCACCGGGGCTTGCCTGGCCGATGCGGTTGAGTTCCTCAAGCTCGGCGTACGCTCGTCCACGCTGTTCAGAAGTGTTCCACGCATTCACCCAGTCAGTCTTTTGATCACCGGTACCTTGGATGACGTCGACGATGTGTTCGGCGGGATTTGTATTGGGAGGACAAGGGGCCCCATTTTGGGCGAAGTAGCCTAGCACCTTCTCAGAATCCTTCCCAGCTGTTGTTGTCAGATGATGGTCATGTTGAGGAGTGAGAGAACCTACTTTCACCAAAGTAAGCCATTTTTCCACCCTTGGCTAGGAGGAGGAGCGAGTCAAAAGCTTCAAATAGGACTGCAGACGGTTGGTGAATAGTGCACTGCAATCAGTCAGTACAATCTCGTATACTATAGGGGAAAATTGAAACTTACCAGAACAGCCTGTCCCCCGTCAACCAGCTTCCTCAAGAATCGAATGATATTGTAAGCCGATTGCCCATCAAGACCCGAAGTGGGCTCATCCAAGAAGAGCAGCGTGGGTTTAGCAACCAACTCAACTCCCAAAGTAACGCGTTTACGTTGCTCAATGCTGAGACCCGCCCCAGGGACTGCCATAGTTAGTCTCTTCCTTTGTTTATAATTGGAAACTAGACGGTACTCACTTCCAATAAGAGCATCGCTAATATCATGCAGCTCCAGCAACTGGATGATATGGTCAACATAAGCCACCTTCTCTTCTTCCGGTACAGTAGATGGCTGGCGGAGAAACGCTGAGAAAATCATAGCTTCCCTGACCGTTGCGGTTCCCTCATGAACGTCCATCTGCTCGCAGTATCCAGTTAGTCTCTGGAAACTGATTCCTTGAGGGCGTCCGTCGATGAGGATTGAGCCGTAGACCTCGCCGCTGTCTTTACGTTGGGCGAGAACATCCAGAAGTCTTTAGAACATCAGTACCAGTATGATTGGGGGATATATTACGATTGATGTTGGTTGATTGCACTCACGTTGTCTTTCCAGCTCCCGAGGATCCCATCAAAGCAACCAGATTCCCGGGTTTGACGAAGCCAAAGACCTGATCAAGCAACTGCTTCTTCTCCCCGTGGAATGGAACATGGTAGTCAAGGCGGTTCCACGTGAACGTCGAGGACTTTGCAAGTGCCATAGCATTGTTCGAAACAGCAGACGGCTCTCCATCTCCATTCCCCGCGATCGATTTCTTATTACCACCACGTTTATAAAGCAAGACCGAGGAACCAGGCTGGCTATTAAGCAATTCAAAGCCCAGAGCCGTGAGGACGATGAAAAAGGCCCAGAAGCCCACGATCACGCCGAAGCTTCGCCAGATATGACCCTTCGAGTAGCTGTACTGCTGGCTGATATAGTCGAGGCCGGAAATTACGCCTTGGTCGTTGCTGCCTACCACCGAGCATCCGCGGTACGGCGAGGCTGAGGACGGATAGCCGGGTCCGTAGGGAATGTAGTTTGGTTCGACGCATTGGAGTTCGAGGCCGTCGAACTCGGAGGCCATGAGGGCTTCGAAGGCGTAGGAGCCCGGGTTGAGGTAGAAGATCCAGCGGAACCAGGGGTGCATTTTCTCGAAGGGGATTAGGTAGCCTAGCTATTGGTTAGAGTGGTGACCTAATATAATAGACAGAAGAAACTCACCTCCGTATACGAAACCGATGGTGGATAGGAGGCCTGTTATCTGTGATGCCAAACCGAATCTCTTACACAATGCTCCGATGGCACGGAACATCTGCATAGAGCACAGTGTGAATGCGATGACTATGATCCAGAACGTGAAGAACTTTCCGGCATCCATCTGCAGTGAGGACATGAAGTATAGGATCAAGGAGAAGCAGGAGACCTGGACGATTGTAATGGGGATGTCGGTGATTGCGTTCGCAATGCAGAATGCTGTTGGCCGATAGAAGCCGAATCGCTTCTGGCGCGAGAGGATGGGCCGGCCCATAAACGACGCCGTAGTCTCGGACATTGCCTCGAGAAGATAGTATAGGATGGGGAAAAACAGGACGCCGGGGCGGAGGAAGATAGACGAACTGTCCAGCTTGAGATCGTAGAATAGACTACCACAGACCAATGCCTGGATGATTGATGCTCCCAGCTTGATTGCAAGCGAGAGCTTGTCACCGGCCATGATTTGGATTTGCCTATAGCTGTCAGTTCACTCTTTACACAGCATCAGAAAACATACCGAACGGTGCAAGCCACGACCTGGTCCCACAGACCAGTTGTATACACACTCTGAGGCCGAGGGATATGGTGCTTCTTCTTCTCGCTAGAAACAGCAGCAGCAAGGTCCTCGTCTTCTGAGACCAACTTCTCCGGGGGGACAATAGAGTCCATCGCCTCCCTGCAGATAGTGCTCTCACGGTAACGAGCCTCGGATTCCTGCGGCGTATTCGGGACCTTTCCCTCCATCCCTGGAGCAACGATGCGTTCTGTAAGAACAGTAACGGACGTAAGGAAATCGGCCGTGTTGGCACCCTTGGGAAAAATGAATCCCATGTCCTCAAAGTAACCTCGAGCAAGACTTCGTGGGCCATAGTAGGTCACTAGTCCGTCAGCAAGAACCAAGACCTTGTCAAACTCATCGTAGATACTATTTCCCGCCTGGTACATCGTCGCCACCATGGTTTTGTCATTCTCGTCTGCCTCCTTTCGAATCATGCGAGCGAAGTTGGCCGCTGCCTTGGAGTCCAACCCCCGAATTGGTTTATCCCAGAACTGGACCGGACTCTGCAATCATCAGCCAAATACAACCACACAATCAACCCAGGGAATCCAAGAAAATCCTACCTGACCAGCCATAAGCTCCGCAAGCGAAACCCGCTTCCTCTCGCCGCCCGAAACGCCACGAACAAATTCATTCCCAACCAACGTCTTCTTCGTATGCGGGATGCCCAGGGAATCCAAGATCCCATCTTTCTGCTGCTGAACGAACTCCTTCTCCCCGACACCCTCTTCGCGTTCCCGGGGCACCTTATTGCGCAGCGCAAACTTCATCGTCCGGTTCACAGTGAGCGTCGGGAAATGCAGATCATCCTCGGTGTTGAACATGATCTGCTGTCTATATTTCTTCGCCGCTTCGTGGTCCATACTCCCGTAGTGAGTCTCGCCCTGTACCTCGTCAAATGCCGCTCGGTCGTTTGAGAGGACGCGCAGGAATGATGTACAGCCGGATCCTGGGCGGCCGAGAACGAGGAGCTGTGCCTGTTAGCCCTGCTTCTTACTTAGATATATGGTGTTCTTAGGTTCTTACCATCTCCCCGGGCCGGACCTGCCCTGTAACATCCTTAAGGATTGTCTGGAATTGTGAGTCACATGTATTCAGCCTATAGCAAGTTGGACAAAGAGCATACATACCCTTTTCGATTTCTCTCCCTTGCGGAAGAAATCAACCAGCTGCCTCGGATCCGCAACAGACAACAGCGTATTTCCCAGGGCCGCATCCGGCGCCGTCACATTCACAGTTACATTGCGGAAGGTAAGCGAAATGCGTTTCGAGATCCCCGAGGTCCTTTGCTCCAGGTCGATTGTGCCTGAGGACGAAGACGGTGTATCCATGGCGAGTTGCGGCTGCCACCACCGACGATAGCACTATGTCTTGATTGATGTATCGAATACGGAGTACAGAGAGTGAGTATCTAGCTAATTGAGCAGAGAGGTGTCATATTTATTGCTATTCGACTTCTCCTATTATTAATGTTTATGGTACAGCTCATTTGAGTCATTTCATGCCGTAAAGCCGGACTTCCGCATTTCCTATATCCGCATTTCCGAATACCCTCGGCGATGTTATTGGTGAGAACGTCCCACTTGAGAAGCTTATGGAGCTAAGCTTGTGCTTTATGAAGGAGATTTAATTCCGAGAGCCCATCCTTTCGGGGCTGTGAAGATTCAGTTCGGTCTAGACGGTGGGCTATAGCCTATAGGTAGCCTATTGATCCCACAGAATGCCGTGGCTCAGCCTTACTCGGAGTAAAGCTTTAGAGAGATCATGGACCTTCTTTCTGCTGTAGTTTCCTAACCCACATATCATTACTTTGTACTCTGCTCGGATGACGCTATCAACTATTATGCTGATATAACAATAAGAATTGATTCAATCACACCCCGATCTCCGCAGCAGAAACCACCGTCCCAAAGGCATCATCCACCTCAGCAAGGGCCACAGAAACCAGAGTCTCGGCATCAACACCAGGAATATGTCTATCGCCAACAGCATCCCTCACAACAAGCACATCATACCCCAACTCCGCTCCAGCCCGGGCCGTAGTCGAGACACACACATGGGCCATGTACCCCACGAGGACGATCTTCTTGCCGACATCTCCCAGACCCTGGAGGTACGCATGGAGATCAGTCTGCGCGAACGAGCTGGGGAAGTTTTTGACGACGACTTTCTCGCCGGCCGCGGGCTTGAGTTCGGCGAATTCTTCGACGAGGGGTGTGCCGGGGGTGAAGACGGGGGCGCCCTGCGGGACTTCGTGGACGACGTGGACGATGTTCTTGCTGCTGTTCTCGCGGTAGAGGGCTAGGAGATCTGCGATGGCTTTGCGGGTTTCAGCGACGTGTTGGACTTGCAGTTTTCCGGTGGCGTATTCATTCTGGGCGTCGATGATGATGAGCGTGGAATCTTGGATTGAGGCTGTGGAGCGGGGGATGCCAATTGTTTGGCGGAAGGATTGGGCCATTTTGATTTGTGTTCAAGATTTCTGTTCAAGATTGGAGTTGAAGAAGGAAATGATACTTTGTGTTCAGAAAGGAAATGATGAATTGGACGAGGTCCGGGGGGTATAAATAAAGAAAGAAAAGGCCGCAATCAGTCATCAAATGCGGGGAGTTGGATGTGGGATGCCGTCGTTGATCTTCACCGTCCACCCACCATCCATCATCCATCATCTTCCCTTCTGACAGTCAGTGGGATACCGATGCTGATCCATTCCCACGTCTTAATCCTGCCAGCCCTAAAACCCAGACAAACAACATGCCTAGACAAAAACCACAGGCAGATTCAGGACAGCGTCGTTTTCGATGCTCATTTCCCGGCTGTGACTCGAGCTATCTGCGTAAAGAGCACCTCAATCGCCACCAAGCCCGGCATCGCGGGAGTCTGACAAGCACTTGTCCCACCTGCGACCGCGTCTTTTCTCGCAAGTACGACTCCTTTTCTACACACTACAAAAAGAAATACTTACGTTTCGCAGCGACGCCCTCCGCCGCCATATCCGTACCGATCATAAAAATTCGCCTTCGCCTGCAACTCGCGCCATCAAAGCCTGCCGGGCTTGTCGAGCGGCCAAAGTCCGATGTCGCGGTGGTTGTCCATGTAATAAATGCCGGTCTCACGGGGATCCCTGCGTCTTCGATCATGGGTCCGTCATTGAAGAGTCTCCTCTTGTAGAAACACAAACACAAACACATCCAGAGGCGAGCAGCAGCAGCAGCAGCACCGGGATATCCCCCGACAACACCTCCCCAATAGATCGCTATATCCAGGCCTACTTTGCCGAATTTCATCCACACTGGCCGATCTTGCATCGCGGTACCTTTAGTGTACCGCATGAGCCTCCTTTACTGGTTCATGCTGTCTTGATGATCGGGCTGTGGGTTACCGGCACGCCGTCGGCCCAGCAGGCTGCCCTCGATCTTCATTCTAAGATCGGGCGTGGGATTCTAGACCAGATGGTTGTCCTTCCCTTACCTTACCTTGCCAGTATTGCTAACAGATATCATAGAGCACGTGGGAAACCATCCACCCAATCCCCCCACAAGGCAACCCCGACCCTTCAACTTCAAATCAACCTGAATCAGCCTCAACATCCCAATGGCCCATAGCCACATACCAGGGCATTCTCCTCTACCTAATACTCTCATGTATCGCCCTCAATCAAACAACAAACCGCCCTTTAGATCTCTCGCTCAATCTGCCTCCCGCCGACACCCAAATCCTCTCCTCCCTCGTAAACGCCTGTCTCCAGAACAACATCTTCTACTACCCAACCATGCTCGCGCGATACCAGAATATCGACAACGTGACATGCATCTGGGTTGGCGTCGAGGAGATAAAGAGGTTAGGGCTGGCGATGTATAAGATCTCGCGGCTTTGCGGGAGCCGGAGCCGGAATCGGAATCAGCGCGAGTGCGAGGGTGCGAGTGCGAGAGAGAGTGATATTCATGGTGCGGGTGATAATGAGGGTCCACAGGCTCAGAGCCAGCTGCGTCTCCGTCTCTCTGATCTTCAGTATCCGCCGCCTGATAGTCGACATCTCTGGGAGGCGGAGTCGAATCCCGCGCTGTCGAGACTCCTAGCTGAGCGTGGAAAGAGGACTGAACAGCTTGATGATGGGCGTCTTGAGGCGAATTGGCTTTCGAGTTGTGGGCGCTTGTTGGATGGGGAGGAGCTGGGGTGGGTTTGATGGTGTCTGCTGCGGACATGCCTATGGAGCAGGTAGGTAGTCAGATTTCATTGTGAGGGTTCTGCTACGGGCCGTTCGCTACTGGTATATATTGGACAGTAAGTTCCTTAATGATGCAAAATGGCTTTTTGGCAGAACAGTGTATGAATAAATAAGTTCCTGATGGGAATTCAAGCCCGTTAGTTAGTTAGTCCCTAACAGTGTCGGTCAGGAATCAGTCCAAGTGATATCTTGTCACGGAGAGACAGAGGTTAAAATCAATAAAGCTGCACGCCCTCATCCCGGAGTATCATGTTATATTTGACTAAGCCCAGTCTGTCATTGAGAGGTGAAGACGAATGAAGCAGGAAAACATACCAGCACCCTTCCACCTCTTCGTCAAAACCACCAAAGCCGGCAAAAGCGTACCTAATCGATCCAAATTCTCAGAACTCTCATACTGCCGCAAAACCCACGCACACTCCGAAGCCGCCTTATAAAGAAAATGACAGACAACCGGAGACACAGCCAGAAGCGCACTATCCGGACCATGTAGAACTCTCCGTGCAATCTCACACCCGTACTCGACCGTGTCATAGATACTCTCAATAGAAGCCTGCTGCATAGCCGTTTCCTCCGGAAGCCGAGCGTGATCCGTGTGCGGGTAATGCTCCTTACAGGCGTATAGATTTGCCAGGATCAACCGGGAAGAGCCGCATAGTGCTACAGCGACCAGCCGGTCTTCGCTAAGATCGAACGGGTTATCGCGATGTGGTTGGAAGAGATGGTTGTGTAGTGAGGAGAGCATCTAGTGGAGGTGTTGGGCTTCGAGGAGGAGTGATCGACGGTCTGTGTCGTACTTCAGGCGATTTCGATGGTTGAGTAGCCGGCCTGTAATGTGTGCTGCCTGGCAGGTATTTGCAAAAAGCCTATGGATGAGTTTACAGACAGGGATTCGACGCAGAGTGGTTCGTTTGTTCCTGCTTGGCCGTTCTTCCATGATGATTCCAGACAGGGGAGGAGATCGCCGTTCATCGGCTCGGGGGTTGCAAGTCGTATACCGGAGGTGCCTAGATTGATGAATCTAATTCCAGTAAGTGACATGTGTAAACGACAGGGTACAAAAACCGAGCAAGCCTACCGATCCAGAATGACAACCGCGCACCACGTCCGTCGTTCTTCCTCTCGAAGGGTCCACGTATCCGGCGACTTGTATAGCCGCGGTGCATGCTTCCTATCATGCAGTCCAAGAATCATACCTAGTCTCGCAGCATGCCCGAGGCTCAGATACGCCGCTGGATAAATGCCGTGACCGATCTCATACACGGCAATCAAGATCGCGCCTTGGACTAGGTCCAAACAAGGCGGGCATGCCCTCTCCGCTGCAGCCAGCAGATCTTTTGCGCTGTGGTAGAGAGAAATCAAAACAGCCGCATCTGAGTCAGGAGGTATAGAGGATAGCAATTTCATGCACGTCAACCGAAGAGCAAATGCTAAATCAGCCTCGGATCCACGCTCCTGTAGCCGAACTGCCATTCGCTTCTCACTCATAAAGGGGAGCCAGAGGTGCGCGGACGTCAGATACTTGTTCCATATGGCGATGCAACTTTCAGGGGTGTCTAGGAAGTCCAGAGGCTGCAGCAACATGTCGAACTTCGAAATCGGCTGGTGTGAGTCCGAGTCGAAAAAGAACTTTGTTGGGAACTGCGAAAGACCAGATGCATTCTGACTTTCTGGGATTGACTCGGGGCGAGGCATGTTGTATGATAGTATTCCGCAGGAATGACGATATGAAAGGTGAATACTCCGTACAGGGGAAAGTGAATGTTGGAGACTCGGAGTGACATCCGAAAATCTCCACTCGGCGAGGAACAACTACCTATGTTCTGTCAAGTCTGCCAGTATTACTATGCACCTCTTGCACAGACATCACACACGCCCCTTGCTTCCATGCGTGAATCACATCCGTGCAGACCCTGCCAGTAGGCGCTGGAGAGGAGATCTTTGACTTGCTGGCTGCCTGCTTGGCTGCCTGACCGCTCATTCAATATCTATATTTATCATTGGATGCAGGTGTTTTCAGGGGCCCCGCGGGCAGGAAGAAATCCCATTCGATTCTCAATCTTCACCATCCGCAATGGGTGAACCATTTGACCTTGCCGGTTGTAACGCATGCGGCTGGACAGCCGACAAACAAAACCGGTGCGATTATTCTAGCCATCTCAAACTCTTCTACGGCGCATCTGAACGGGGTGTCTGGTCTATCGGCTCTGATGTGATTTTGAAAGACCGCCCCGACGAGGGCCCAAAAGCGAAAACCGAAGTCAAAACACTGCACTATCTAGCGACCTAAACCGATATACCTGTCCCAAACGTTCTACGTGACTGGGTCGATCATGATGGGCGATACTTTGTTATGAACGAACGTATACGTGGTCAAACACTTGAGGAGGCATGGCCCTCTTTGTCAGAACCCCAGAAGATAGCTATCACGGATCAAGTTGTTCAAGTGCGTAAGCAGCTTCGATCTATCACATCGACCTCTATCCAATGTATCGACCAAAGCCCATGCTACCCAAGCTTGCTCTTTTTCAATCTTGAACCACGCGGACCATTTCACTCCGACCAGGAACTCTGGGACGCCATAAGCCTTAACCTTCACAATCTCAATCTCCCTCAACAAGTCTTGGAGAACTTGAAGAAACGCCTACCGAAATGCGAGCCCTATGTGCTTACCCATTGCGATCTTAATTTGGGAAATATCATGATCCAAGACGGGAAGATTGTTATTCTCGACTGGGAGTACGCTGCCTATTTTCCTATATGGTATGAATATGTTGCGGCCTCTTTTGGATTCACAGTGATGGATGTTGAATGGAAGAAGTTGCTCCGGGAGCGCTTAGGCGTACATGACGATGCCCATGAAGATGCGAAGGCATTTTGGACGGATTTGTGGAATCTCAAAACATGCCCGGAGTTGGATGAGAAAGGTCAGGAGACCTTGAAGAGACTGCCTTAGACTATCTTAAACTAGTGAAACCACTCTTTCTTTCCAGATATTTCATTCATATAACATTCACGTTACTCGAGCCACTGGGTCCCGTGCAAGACAACGGCCTCCTCCCCGGCTGTCTTGACTTCGATCCTGTGTCACTCGATCATCTGCTAAACATTACTTTTAACAAGGGTAGAGAAACAATTGCTGAGCTACGGCGTCAGCTTGAGGAGCAACAAAGGCTCCGAGAAGCAGCAGAGCGCTCCCGGGGCCTTGAATCAGAAGGTCCGAAGGGAGGACGTCAGGATTTCTTCCTGATCAAGGATCAATATCGATGCAGCTTACCGCAAGAATGGACGTTCGAGATAGGGTCTGGATTATCGTTTGGAGCACATGTTACTCTGGCAGATCATCATCTGAGATTCCAACTTTCCAGCCACTCTGCCAATCTTGGAGCACCTTTGAACCCATGTGCGGGATACCAGGTATATCTTTCCACTCCACTTGATATTGCAGCTCTACTCTCGAGATTCGCGAATCCAAGACTTGCTCTACCTCCGGTTCTTGCTCGTCTCTCGTTGCGCATTTCACTTGTAGCACGAGTTATGGTACTTTCGGAGTAAGGTCTTCCTTTCCTAGGTTTTCGAGGATATCTGATTGACATTCACTCTTTTCCCGACTTACCTGGGAAAAATGTGGTGCAGCTGGTCCGTGTCTGGAACTGTGTGTTCCATGTTGCTCTGAGTCTTCAAATGACACCGGCCCCGAAAATCCTAAGGGGCAACGTCCAAGATCTAGTCGAGCGTCAAGAGCGGCTGGTATGTCTATTTCCCTGGTCTACGCGACGTTGATCGGCCAATGAATCCCTCTCCACCACCGACAGCCCGTGGCTGCTCGCAGACCTATATAGTCATAGCCAAGGGCCTCCTAGATCAGATCTCTATTTGTCCACACCTCTTAGCTACTGTCATCAGCGGACCGACGTCTACTCAACACCCTATCGTCTAGTACTCTTAGAGTCGCTTAGACTAGGACAGCATTAGTAATTCGCTTATCTCTTAGTCTGGTTGTGGGGCATCCCAGATTGAACCCCCTGCCTCAGATCATGAACACTCCCTTCCAATATGGCACATCCCGACTTACGCCAGATCCGAAAACCTCGTGTATCTACAAGCTGTACCATCTGCCGGGCACGAAAAGTCCGATGTGGACGGGAGCGGCCAGAATGCGGGAACTGCAAGAAGATGAAGAAGGCGTGCGAATATCAGGATCGTATGCCTCGACAGCCTGCTCGCGGACAGTCAGACTACGGAATACTAGAGCCGAGTCGCATTCACGAAGCTCACATCCAAGTGTCTGCCTCCGTTTCCAAGGAGACCTTCGTTCCCGCTGTCACAAGCCCCCACCTCGAGATCAACTCCGTTCCTGGCGTGGGGGCCAAATCGGCCGCATATCCTGCTTTCACGGATGGTCGGAATCATGAGAGACCCATCACACATTCTCTCTTGGGCTTGGTTAGGCTAGGTTCCCATATAATGTGTGTATAGGTGGTGGCTGACTGACTGGCTACAGGCAAACGTCTACCAATTGATCGAGACGGACGAGTCACCTAAAGATCCCTTCCCAGCATACATAGACTTTCTAGCAATAGGATCTGTGCTGAGATCCATGCCCATGAAGGCTATATGCGACGCACTGCTTGAATCCTTTCGTAACTTCGTCTACCCAATCTACCCATTGATCGATATCACCAAGTTCCAAGCCTGGTACGATGACTTCTGGAAATGGTGCGAAGACAGCAGTTCCAAAACCGCAGAGATCCCAGCTACGTTGCTGGAAGACATGACATCAAATACCGTACTCTTTGCCGTATTATACGCCGGCGCTTCCGCGGCACCTGAGGCTTCCTGGATATCCCCTGCACTACACACCTCCAGAGCAAGAAAAGAAGAAGTGCTCAGCGAATTGAAGAGGGCATTTACAGCTACGCTCACGGCGTGTGACTATCTAGCGCACCCAACACTCAGTACAATAACTTCGGAGTTACTAGCTGAGCCGTTTATGGGAAGAGAGCTTGACGCCCTCAGCAACGGGCTGTTCATTGGTACAATAGCCCGCCTGGGACAGAGCATCGGACTACACCGGATTGATCACGGGGGTTCTGGTTCTGTTAACTCTGGTACCCTTCTTTCCCAGCCCCAGCGAGTATGGAATCATATTATGTGGCTGGATGTGCAGTCCACTATGTCGAGTGGGTTGCCGCCAGCATGCGGCAGCGGGATCCCAACACAGCCTGTGCGATTTCCATCTCAAGATTCTTCTATGAGTCCAGATGAGACCTTGGTGCATCTTCTCGTTTTAAACCGAAGCGAGACAGCCCGGATACAGCATCTTCTGTTAAGCAATATGCACCGTACAACGCCAGTGGGAGACGAGAAGAAATTCCAACAATCCGTCCAGAACATCAGCACCCTGTATCAGAGAAGTCTCGCCCTAATTGATGAATTGATCGCCAAATCGACACGAGATGCCACAACATTCTCTCAGTTCGCGACTGGCTTGTTGAAAATGGTGCAGCTGGAGGCAGCTATCCTTGTGCATACGGATCGAAACCCCATCCCCATCCCTGCTCCATATGAGGACGAACAACAGACACGGTACGTACCTATCTACAATTATACACCCCTATGCAGGCGACGCTAACAAGAGATGTAGTCTTATCCGTCTATGTCTGTCCTATCTACAGATCTATATATCAATGACCGAAAATGCCAGCTCCGGACCGTATTTATGGTATTTATCTCGCTGTGCTGGTCCTCTTCAATGCACCTATCTCTTATTGATAGATCTGCGGGACCACCCTGCTTCAAAAACAGCGGAGCTAGGAAGAGGGTGTTTGCAGAGAGTGTTAAGCTATTGGAACTCGGAAGACGAAAAGCGCAGACGAAAGCCGACAGGGGCTCAGAAAAGACTTCGATCTTTATACAGTAAGCTGCTGGCACTACCGCATGCAGCAGAAACCTCTACCGGAATTGGAATAGAGCCGTTCAAGGAACCCAGGTTGGATCTAGAGATGGATTTTCTGGACGAGATATTCAACATGGAGGCATATTCATCCATCTAGATAACGCGAGAACATCCGCATTACCGGCATTCAGAAACCTTACTGTACTGTAGAAACCGTAAGGAGAGATGGTAGACTCGAAAGCGGATGCTTGAACAACGATTGTCTTCCAGCCGGGGGACGACAAACTTAAGACTGGAATGGTCTCAGAAGATATACCCGACGAGTATCCACGTAATTAGATTTGGCTTCCTGTTAGGGCAAGGCTACTACTGCATTGATGGGATCGTCAACCATTGTTGGAATCTATGTAGGCGCTGGCTGCATGTTGCAGACTGGTATAGATCCATCTCAATCTACCATATATCTATCCACGCGCACGCAACCCACCCCGGGCACCGCCCCCCCACCCGGGCCCCTATTCTCAAAAAATCAAAGACCCCCAAAATACGGCTCAATCCTAAACCGAAAGCTCCTTTCCTGACACGGAACGCGATACTGATCCAACGTCGTAGGCCCACAAGCCCCCGTGCCCACACCACACGTCTCGACATCGAGTCTCACCCGAACCTGCTTCTCAGGTACAAGCTCATTCGCATGTTTCGCCTTCTCGATAGCCTCAGCACTATACCGCGACGCAGCCCACTGGAAGCGCGTATTAGCCTGGTCACCATCCTCCGCAGGCCTCGTGACGCGGATCCCCCATCCACGAGCATCGCCAAGTCTCAACCAGCGGGTTTCCATGCGGTTTCCGCCTTCTTGGGGGACTTCGTAGGGGGTGTGTAGCTCCGCTGTTGTGGCTTTGTAGATTCCTGTTTTCTGTGACCGTTTCTTATCGGCGTATGACTCGCCCGGGCCGAGGCCGAACCAGGCGGCGTTGTCGTAGCGGTCGTCGAGGAGGAGGTCAAAGCCTAGACGGGGGATATCTTTTGGTTTGGCGCCGGTGGGTTTGACGTGTGTGTGCACGGTTAGGGCGCCGTCACCTGTAATCCGGTACGTGGCTGTTGTTTCGAAGCCCCAGGCGAGGATAGGCGGGGAGATGAAGGTCTTTGTTTCGATTTCGATGGTTGTGTCGTCTACCTGGGTGAGGTTCAAGCTGCGGAGCTGGGAGGTGAGTGTGTCGAGTCCGTAGCGGCGCCATTCGCCGAGATCCCAGGGGATGTCGTTGTCTGTTGGGGGGCGCCAGAAGCCGAGGGTGAGCGCTGGGGTGGTTGGGTTGGAGATTATGTCTTGCCCGTGGGTGGACCAGTGGGTTAGAGATCCGGTGGTGCGGGAGAAGGATATGGTGAAATCTGTCCCGGAGAGGATATGCTCTGCCTTGGTTGATTGGGATGTTACTGTGAAATTGGCGCTTACTGCCGGGGGATAACATGGCCCTGCCGGGAAGAGACGGTGCTGAAACCAGGCTATTTCGTAGTTTGCGTCGGACCATGGGGAGGGTTGCTTTGTGGTAAAGGTGACCGTAAGCCAGAATTCAAATTCGGATTTGAGCACGAGTTGCTCGAATTCCTCGGGGAACTCGAGTTGGCCGGTCTGTTTGGCCTCGATATCAGGCAGGGTGAGTGTCCCGGCAGCGATGACTTTGGACCTGTTCCATGTTAGACAGTTCAGAGCCAAGGAGGGTAGAACATACTCATTACCCAGAGATTCAACCTTATAAACCGCCTGCAACCCCTCAAGACTAACAAAGTCATGTCTATTCTCAACATGAATAAAATTATTCTCAAACCAAGCATGAACAGGGGCATAAGCCTTGCGCAGCTCCACCAAGCCAGGCGTCGGCGTATGGTCACTATAAAGCAACCCATCAAGCACGAAGCTGCCATCATTCGGCTCATCCCCAAAGTCCCCGCCATAGCCATAATGCTGCTTCTCCTCGTCCCACAGTCCATGATTCGCCCACTCCCAGATCCAACCGCCCTGGAGCCGTCGATGTTTGCGGAACGCCTCCATGTACTCCTCCAATCCACCCGGTGCATTCCCCATCGCATGGCCATACTCGCACAGAACAATCGGCTTCGTGAACTCATCCCCCTCGGCATTCGCCAGCCGCTCGATCCGCTTTACGGATGGGTACATGTACGAGTACATATCCGCCGTCTCGGCTTCGATGTCTCCTTCATAGTGCACGGGTCTACTCGGGTCTTCGGCCTTGATATACTCGTACATAGCCGCGTGGTTCTGTCCGTAGAATGCTTCGTTTCCGAGAGACCAGATGATCACGCACGCGTAGTTCTTATCGCGCTGGACCATCTGGATGGCGCGGTCGAGGTATGCCTCTTTCCACTCGGGGTTGTTAGACGTGTATTCAGCCGCCTGGCCGAACGTGAGTTTCTTGCGCTGCTCGTAGTCCATGGACTCGGGGATATCGAGGGGGCGGGCGACGGCGTCGTAGAACCCGTGGCATTCGAGATCTGCTTCGTCCATGACCCACAGCCCGAGCTCGTTGCACAGGTCGAAGAGTTTCGGCTGGGATGGGTAGTGGCAGCAGCGCACGGAGTTGACGTTGTGGCGTTTCATGAGGAGGAGGTCTTCGCGGAGGAAGGAGGTTGGGACGGCGCGGCCGAACAGGGGGTGGTGGTCGTGTCGGTTCACACCGCGGAAGAGGAGAGCTTTGCCGTTGACGGTGATGTTGCCGTTGAGGATCTCGACTTGTCGGAAGCCGACTCTGTGCGTGATTCTTTGGAGCGAGCTGTCTTCGGTTTTGTTGAGTGTGATTTCGAGGTCGTATAGAAAGGGCGTTTCGGCGGTCCACTTCTTCGGATTGGGGACTGCGAGCAAAAACTCGATGGTGCCTTCCGTGTCTTCGAAGCTTTCCTCGTGCGAGTCGATGGCTTTGGAGGGGCTGAATGGATCTAGCAATGTCACAGTCACCGTGGCAGGCGCTGTCGCCGTAAGATCAACGGACACCTTCAGCTCTGCATCGACATACTCCTCGTCAAGCAGAGTCCTGACTTTAAAGTCCTCAATCCGTGCCTCAGACGGGAAAGCAACCAGAGTAACATCGCGGAAGATCCCTATTCTATTAGTATCACGATCAACCTCAAAACAAGTGTAGACATACCGGACAACCACCACTGATCCTGGTCCTCAATATAAGACCCATCACACCACTGATAAACACGAAGAAAGACCTCATTTGCCTCGCCCCTCTTCACCACCTCTGAGATATCAAACTCAGCCGGGTTCCGACTACCCTGCGCATATCCGACTTCGACCCCGTTCACCCAGACATGATACGCACTGTCAACCCCATCAAACCGGAGTCGCACCTGCGCCGACTCATCCCATTTAGCAGGGACGTAGAACGTCCTCTTGTACGTCCCGGTCGGATTCTCACTAGGGACATAAGGCGGGCAGCTCGGGAACGGGAAAATGACATTCGTATACTGCGGACGCCCATACCCCTGGAGCTGCCAGTGTCCAGGAACAGCGATGGGCTTCCACTCAAGCCCAGCGTCATCGTCATCCGGCGCAGGGGCAAGCAGTGGCGAAGACACATAGTTAAAGTCCCAGTTCCCATTAAGCGACAGCGAGGTGTCCGGGATCCAGTACGCGCGGGGTTTCAGGCGGTTCCGCTGGAAGATGCTGGGATTCTCCCAATCATTGGTGGATTCGTCGGCCATTTCGGTTGTCTCTTTTGTGCTACTAGGGTAATAATGTCAAGCAATGTTTGTGGCTTGCAATAGGCACTTGAATTCAGCCGGCTTGCTCTGGTCGAGAATTATCTGCCGACGAGCCGTCTTATAAAATGGAGGGAGGGGTCCGTCTGGTGACGTAGCGAGCAGCTGCAGCAGCTGTCACTATTGACGGGGATACCGGAGACGACGGATAAATTGGTGCCATGACAGCGGATTCATGCATCCTTTTTCGGGGGAACAGCGGGGGAGCCCACTGTTGGGGTACCTAACGGGGCTGTCGGGGCCGAATGGGTTGGGTGTAGCCTAGGCTAGCCTAGGTGCCTATATCAGGCCTTGTATAGCTTCTGCGGGGTTCTTTGACTCTAAACTCATTGAGTCTATTTTGTTCTACCTGTCACAAAGCTGACCCACACTTGGAAGCTGTAAGTGATCTAAAGCTTGCTTATCCCAGGGAAATAGCTAAGATACATAGTTTATCATGTCAGAAGAATCTACTCTACGCGTGCTCGTCATTGTCTCAGACCAGAGTTCATTATGGCGTCAGGCCTGCGACTCTCCAGAAGACCTCATTCCGCCTGCTATCCAAGTTCTCCAGCAATATGAACTCTTTGATAGACCAGGTGACACCCAGCCGGATACATTTCTCTTAGCGATACAAAAATGGGCAGTCCGCCTACTCTTTGTGTTCGATATCGCGAACAAGGATTATGATGCCGCACTTGGACATCGACTGGACCAGAACAATCTCCGGGTTGTCGTGGTTCATTTCAGCAGTAAACGACAAATTGCTTATGAGCCTCGTCAGGTAGAGCGCGACCGAGTCAATAGCGATATCGCATACTTGCATGATACAAATGGCTATGGAGCTGTTCCCCCTTTCATTGAAGATTATACCAAGGGGGTCCCGGTGTATTTGAACCCACGAAGTCTGACACAAGGTTGATCTATATATTAAACGACATAGTCTCATTCGTTCCAGGCCAAGAGGACAGTTTAGAAACTACGTGTGCATTCCAAGGATGGTAACGAGACTGGAGAAAGAAGGAAGATGAGATACTAAGAGTAGAAAGAGGCCTTAATTTCTTATTGCTCCTGCTGGAACTTAGGATGTATGGTGGCCCTCAGGAATCACGGCAGTTCCTAACTCCCGTCTGATTCGCCGGTCACTTGGGGGCAAAGCCTGCCGTGGGAGAGCATTCACATTCATAATCAACCCTTCCTCCTCAAAGGCGGCTCGGACGATGGTAGTTCCCGGTGTACTGGTCAATAGCAGTTTGATAATGGCAGCCACGCTTGGGTCCCTTGCCAGGTGGATGAGCTTGAGTAACACGGGTAACGACTCGTCTTCGTATTCGTCACGCTCCAGAAAGACTACCCCGTCAATAAGACAGCAGATAGTCTGAGTCTTTGGCACTTGACGGACAAGCCAATCCAGTAGGTCGAGAAGGTCATCCCGGGGAAGAGCTGGGTTCGAAGGGTGTTGACAGTAACGCATGTCAAAGTCATTTTGGCCCAAGAGTTGGTCGATCAGGGATCGGAGCATCTCGTTCGGACCCATAGCCTCGCCCATTTCTGATCTGTTGACATGTCGACCACCAAACCATACAAGAGAAACAAACCGCGGCTGGGCTCGCAAGGCCTCCGAAATTGTAAGACAGACAACTGACAGAGGTGAAACGCCACCAATGCTCTTGCAGGGACGAGGGTCCCATTGGACCAGGAGTCTGGACGAGACCGGCGACACGAGCCACTGCCGGAACGAAGAGGTTTGGATGATGTGTTCCGCCTGGGTCCGTTCATTTACCGCAAGCCTTGCCCTGGTGTTGTTCACTGTGGCAGCATCAATGCAGTCAATATCTCCAGTGTCAAGCATCCGGTGTAGAGCATCCTGGCTAATGTACGTGCTCCCAGCCCATGGTAGCGGACTTGGCCCACGACTGACTGCTTTAAGGTAGGCAATCTCATCTCGAGCAACCAGTAGACTGTCTGGCAGGAATTAGCATGAACAGAAAAGAAGCGATAGGCGCTCTTACATTCCATTCTCTCCTTCTGTCGGATATGCTCGGTCAACATGTCTTTGAGAGAATTGACCGCATCCAGCGTCTGATTCCCTGTATCACAAGTCTCCCGCTGCATTTCCAGCATCTCGCTGTTGAATTGTTGCGTTTGTTTGGAGTCTGCGGCGAGTCAGAAACTGAAGGGGAAACGGCAAAGAGACGCACAAACGTGGAATTCATGGATATGAGACTTTGAAGCCTCACGCATGAGATCCTTGCTCTTGGTGTTGACTTCATCCAGCTTCCGCAGTAGTTGCTGCTGATATTGCCCGCCCAGTCCCAAGGCCTTCCCCCCTCGCATCACTGCAGCTGTCAGTAAATGACCCGGTCTGGCTTTCTGAGTACGCTTACGCTCAGTGGCAGTGAAAAATCCGATTGCTTCTTCTATTGCCTCCAGCGTACAGATAGTAAGGTCAAGGGAGGCAGCGTAGATATTAACATCCCGAGGGAAAGTCCCTAGAAAAAGTTCAACGTCGGAAAAGAGGTGCACGAGCCCTTCGAATGCCGCGAGAGCTTGTTGTCGTACGTCGGAAGCGGTCTTGATAGCCTGTATTGCATAAGCAATGCTTAGAGCAGCAGCTAGAGTGCAGGTATACATCTAAAATCACAACGATGGCCCCCAGAACCGGGGTTGAGAATGGAGTATTCGGCGACAAAGTTGACATTGTACGTGCAGTCTCCGCCGCGGGCGAGACCTTATCAGCTCCTCTTCGTCGCACCTTCCGTATCCAACCGACTAGACCTCTTTCCATGCAGTACTGCTTTCTCGCTGCTTCGAGTGTATCATACACCGAATCCCAATCGGCTTTGTCGCGAATGTTGAGCTCAGGCTTTCTCTTGGGCGTGGGCGATCGCGACCTTAATCCATCCATCGCGTCAAGGAAAGCCGCGTTCCAGAAATCCATGGCATTGATATCAGTGTATGCCGGTCTTGGGGGAAGTTCATACGGATCCGTTGTTATATTGTTAGCTGAAGGCTGCAAAGTGCCCCCGCCACTTGCCCTCGAATCCATGCTATTATTCAACACGTATCGGTCGATTGAGCTATCATAGTGAATTGGAGGGTTGCGAAACATGGCGTGGTGCTTCGGTAGTCGCTTGTCGATAAAATCCACCGATAGTGGCTGCCGACTGATCTGAGGTATTGTATCGCGCGCGGCCATTGTTGGCAAGAGCGAGATGAGCCTGAAAGGGTGTTAAACTGTGAGTTCCCCTGAGCCCAAGCCTTGCGGGCTTTTCAATGTGTGTCTCACAGCATAACCAGCACGTCTCATGGTCACGGTGTTCTGTAGCACAAGCGGTGAGGCCACAGCCAATACAGGACTGACACGCAAAGCGTGGTGTCCCGAATGCAGACAGAGGCATCGAGCGGTACCTCAGCTACGGCCGATCTAGTGGGGGTTAACGGTATGATTGGCTGTATGTGCTGACTGGTCCTGAAGCAAACATCGCCATTCTCAGTACCGTTGTATGATAGGCCAAACGAACGAGGGTGTTGATCGTTTGGTGGTTGTGGTCAGCCTTGTACAGCCCGCTCGCCTCCCAATTTAATCGGCCGCATGCCCTGGGATAGTTGGGCAAGCTTACGCTTTCTTACGGTGATCCCCTTGTCAGTAGCCTCTAGCGCAATGGCATCGACAGGTTTCAGCAACGAGACAGAGGCTTCCGCCGCGTTCGACCCCAAACATCAACAGGACCATACAACACAACCAACCGTGGACGGCCGAAATGTAAATAGTGTCGAAACGCCAACGGTAGCGACAGCCACCGCTATCTCAATTTCCGATGAACTTCACTTTCTCAAAAAACGTATCATCGAGCTAGAAGATCAGGTCGCCAACAGCACAAGCCTACCTCTGGAGCAGCAACATGACTCAGGGCTTGTCCACGAAGGTGCGGATACAAAACCCACACCTGAGCAGGTGGAACACCAAAGAATGCTTGATTACCTATATACACATCGCCGACGATGTGAAACGGAAGTCGGTCTTGAAGATTGGGCCTTCAGCGACCGAGGTCTTAGATATAATCAATTCATCCGAGATCGACCAACCGGGTACGGCCCCTGGAGTTTTCAATGGAAATATAATCCAAGCAAAAATTACGTACGGCCTGACCCCTTCCACATGCAATATGATGCCGACAATCATCCTCGCCCGGGGGTTCTTACCGATTTTGACTACGTCATCGATTATGGAAGTCGCCGCGAGAGGGTGAGGAAGAATTTCGAATGGGATCTCGACCGTTTGTATCTGATGGAAGAGATCGATAAGCGCGAGCGAGAAAGAAAAATGGCAGCAGACATGGAGCAAGCAATAGGACATACTGGGGCTGCCCATTTCCCCAAGGAGAAGAAAACCCCAGAAGAGAATGAGGCTGACGAGAAAGTTGCGGACAACTCTGTGACTGTCGCAGAACCGAAGATCACTCGACTGCAGTGGCATGCATTTCGACAAGGCCGTGCACCTACAACGTCACTATGTGAAATTGAGGTCCTTGTTGGGGAGCCTGTTGTTCATGATTTCCTTTCGACCTATGCCTCATGGTACGGGTTGTCGGAGGACCATCAACACACGGCCAACAAAGAGCAGGAGGTGGTAGTTGCTCCTGGTACAAACACTGATGAGGCTGCACTACCAGAGCGTATACGCATTACGTCTGTAGTACTGTTGGATATTCTCAACAGGGTCGCAGGAACAGAGATTCAACGGTCCACTCCCGCCAACATCAACGTAGCGGTCTTCCTTCGGCCATATAAAGTTCTGATCTACGCTGAGAAAATGCTGCGAGATTGGCAGGCCGCACTTGAAACGAAGTTCGCGACTTTATCATCGCAAGGAACTGAGGATACTGCAGCTGAGGGCGAATCCGTTGTTGGGGGACGCGAAAGTTCCCAGGCTCTATCAACGACGAAACAATCTGTGAACGCTTTCTTCAGTAGATACGCGAATAAAAGGAAGCACGACCCCGAGGCCGACGATGAGACGGAAGCCAACGAGGACAAAGATGATGCCACTCAGTCTCCAGAAGCAATCAAGCAGCTACAATGCCTCCTCAACTTTATCGATGGCGATATTGGGCCTAAGAGAGACTACCTTCACAGTCATCTGTGCCGCAAGGTTCTGTTCTCAGACCTCTGGCTTCTGTTCCGTCCCGGCATGGAAGTTATCAGCGGCAACGGAAAACAAGTATACCGTGTATTCCATGTCTCAAGTGCTCGTCATCGCGTAGTCCCGGCCTGGCAACGTTATGATAAGTCACTCAACGACAAGCCGGGGAAAGCACCATTGAGTGTGTGCTGTGTTCATATCGATTTCGACGGAAAGTCCCTAGGCCCGGTGTCCACGATGTTTGACTTTAAGCGGTTTGATGGACATCGCGAAGTCACGTCTCTAGATATCTACCCTCTGCACTTGCATCCAGTGAAAAAGTCCGATTTTGAAGAGGATGAGTGGAAGCGTATCGAGCCGCTTTCTCCTGCAGAGAGGGTGCCCCGGCTCAAACAGCGTCTCGTCGATCGGGGTAAAATGTTCCTGCAGGTGGCCCAAGTCAAACATATGTATTACGCGGGGCCCACGTTGGGTATTCGGGAGGAGGTGGAGAGTCAAGTGGTTGTTGACTTTGAGACCGCATTTGCGGTCGAGAACGATAGGCAGCAGGAGTGGAAGCCTAAGCTAGAGGCTTTGCTTGATACCTCAGTCGATAAGGGGGACGAGGATGATGAAAAGGAGCAAGGCTGTGTTGCAAGCTGCTGTAGGTCGCAAAATGTGCTGGATGATACGTATGTCGACGCGAAGCAAAGAACGGAGTATATTGAAAATCTTCTGCCAAAGACTGACAAAAGTGATGACCAACCCTCAATCGCGATCCTACCCCGTCCGCTAAAAGAGCTGCGCATCGACAACAGTGACTCATTGGCCGTCTACGAAGATGATCTGCTCATTATGTCGTATCGGGTCTTTGGATTTGTGTTGCGGACTAGAAAATGGGGTAAGATTCTCAGAGGCTCCTACACACTCTTGTTAATCTGACATGTATTGTTAGCTCAGCTAGACCTGTCCTACTTGACAGCAGTGCCTTGTTCAGAGCTAGATCTGACTAGCAAGACAAGCCCGGGCGTGACCGGTGTTCAGGCACCGCAGCCAGCCACGACCTTTAGTCGACTCGTTCTGAATCCGAAGCATAAAACTATGATCGTGTCGCTTATCGCGCAGCATTTCAGAGACAAAAAATCAACAAGCGGCCAGAGGGACCAGGTTGATATTGTGCGTGGTAAAGGTAATATTCTGTCATGGCGCTCAACAGTAACAGGCTAACGACGTGCAGGCAAGGGCTTGATTTTGCTCCTGCATGGTGCTCCAGGTGTGGGAAAGACATCTACCGCCGGTGGGTAACTTGGCTCGTTCATTCGGTGCCCATTTCTAATTGCTCTCACAGAGGGTGTCGCGGAGCTGTTCCAAAAGCCACTATTCCAAATCACTTGCGGCAAGTTCCTGTGGTCTCCTTGCCTTACCATAGGGAGACGCTGACTTAGATAGGCGACCTTGGAACGACGGCCTCAGAAGTTGAAAGAGCTCTGGAGACTACGTTTGCCCTGGCAAACCGTTGGGACTGCATCTTACTGCTTGATGAAGCCGATGTTTTCCTATCACAACGGACAAAGGACGATTTCCAACACAACGGAATGGTAGCGGGTGAGTCTCCCTCAGAAGTCCTATAGTATCAGCTGACGCAATTCCTTCAAGTCTTTCTGCGAGTGATGGAGTATTATGCGGGTATATTGTTCCTTACCACGAACCCTGTCGGTGACTTTGATGAGGCCTTCACATCGCGCATCCACATCAGCCTCTACTACCCCGACCTAGAAAAAGACCAAACGAGCAAGATCTTCAAGCTCAATTTAGACCTCATTCAAGAACGGTTCAGTCATAAAGGTCGATTGATCACGATCGACCATGCTGGGGTCGAACGCTTCGCAGTTGACTATTGGGAGACACATGCCGACGCGCGATGGAACGGACGGCAGATTCGGAACGCTTGTCAAACAGCGCTTGCATTGGCAGAGTTCGAGGCCCAAGGAGAAAGTACCCGGGAGATCTTGCAGCCCGATGCTATTGTCAATTTGACAGTGAAACACTTCTACACTGTACGCGATGCTTATCTCGAGTTCACTGACTATATCAATACCCTTTGGGGCACTAATGCCTCCACCCGCGCACATGAGGACAAGCTTCGTCCCGTGTGGGTTGACAAGAACAACTATATCGTTGCTTCTCACGCCCTGGGCAAAAAGGAAGCCTTCTTCCGCGCAGCGCAACACCATCCACCCCCTGTGCCTCATTATGGGCCACCTCCAGCTGTACCGCCCTCAGACCAATACTCCAGCTACACGTATGGTAACCAACAGCCCCCCGGTTATCATTCGAACCCTCCGTCTCGAAGACAGGGCTATACCTCTGACGAGCTGTGGAGTACACCCACAAGGAGTGGAGCGCGACCGGGTCATAATCCAGATCAGAGCATAGCCCCAGCTCAGCAGGGCTTCAATTCACGTATGCAGACCCCTAGAAATCCTGTATGGTCACCTCAGGATCCGGAGCAGTTGTATCCGGAGCAGTTGTATCCTGAGCAGTTGTATCCTGAGCAGGAACCATCGTATCACGAGCCGGAGGGATCGCGCAACTTTAGCAGCACTCCAAGAGGACCCCCTACTCAACCGGGACACTCACCAGCGCAGTCCTGGTCCAATTAGGTCGGTCGTTGATAATGTCTGGTATTTTTAGATGCTTGATGAGCAATTTTCGGGTTTAATTGTGCAGAAAACTATGTTACTCAATTTTGCAGAGTTCTCTGCCTTTGACATACACTTTTACAAGTAGCCTACAATCCAGTTCCGCTCCAATTAATTGAGATCTTTTTCGTAGTCAGTAAAGAACTAGCAGCTATACTAGGTGTCAGCGGGGTGGTGGCAAGTCTATCTTGGTGTTAATCCGATTCCCTCTGGTGAATGACTTTCATCCATCACATCGAATATTTAATAATCATGACTGTGGTACCATGGAAATACAAGACTCCCTTTTGGCATCGGCAAGTAATGGTTACCTGATCATGACCGCAGTAAGTTATAAAGTCCGAAACACCCCAGGTTGAATACGTATAATCCAGCCTGGCCAGGAGACATAGAAAAATTTCATTTCCCAACAAAGAGTGAACGAGCTCGATGAGCGACGTGGCCCAATGCGAAGAATATTCCGGACTATAATATTCTGTATAGAATAGAGCCCTTGGTATAAGAAAGTCTTTTAAAACTACTAGGTACTAGCTTAATTAATTAATTAAAAATATAATTCCAGGCGTAGTTCTACCTATAAGGTAAGTAATACTTTTAATTATTCTTTAAGATTCCTTGTATAAGCTATATAATAGCTTCTTTAAATTCTAGTTATCTAGGTTAATACCAGGGTCTAGCAAGACGTCACTGTCCGCGAGTGGGAATCCCAGATCCAGTATCAGGTTGTCTGGAAGGATTAGGGTTGCAGTACGAGGAAGATCGCTGGTACCTTTAGCAAGCAGTCTATTATCTACTCTAGGGAGCGAATATCTCAACGCATCTGATAGCAATGGCCGAGATGCAAGGCCTGTTCTGTTTGGAGCGGAATTGCCTCCAGGTGCTGGCTGGGCACCGAGGGGTCAAGGTATCAATGACCAATGACATGGGATGAGTAGCCACTGGTATTTTTACTATTTGTCCAATCGGGTGTTCTGATATTGACTCCAGATGACAGGGTTCCCCGCTTGCTTGATATCGAGCAACACAGTCTTTCTTATATCTGCCAGGTCGTCTAAAATGACGAACCCGTATGAAACGGATCCAGATAAAATCCCTCCAGCGGACTTATACGCCGACGTGCCTTGCTATGGTCGATACTGCCCGAAACCCGATGACTTCCACGTCGATCCCCAGCAAGAATCCTTGAAATACTGGGCCTCAGTTCTTGATCTCTGCACTGAAGAGAATCGGATTTATCCGGCCGATGCTGGTAATCGTGATGTTTTCGCTCTCGGCAGCGTAATTGTGAAATCCAGCCCTCCACGCCACTGGGGAGTTTGAGATTGACTTCTCATACGCCGATGCAAATGAGATTCGCGCAATTGCTTTGGCAAAGACCGTCTTATATAACGTCAAAGTCCCAGAAATCTACTTTTCTGGAAAAGTAATCTCCCTTTTCCTCCGTCTATCAAGCCAAGCCTAATAACCAATGTCTCTGTTCTAGATCAACGGTCGTCAAGTGCTCGTCCAAGAAAGGCTTGCAGGTGTTGCACTATGTGTGGCATGGCCATATCTATCTGGAGAACAAAGAAAATCATTTAAAGACCAGGCCAGAAAGATCCTCTATCAACTTCACACTATCAAGGCAGCCCAAAGACTCAATACTCGCTCTCACCTTGTACCGGACCCCAACATACTCAGTAGAGGCCGGATCAATCCGTTAGAAGGAGATATCATTATTGCAGCTCACGATCCTGATGTGAGCTTTATGCATAACGATTTCACCCTGTCTAATTGTATTGTCAATAACGACGTAATTGTGGGCCTGATTGACTGGGAAATGGCCGGGTTTTTTGGATGGGAAACCACAGGAGAAATCCATCGTCGGATCAGGACCCCCCAAAGAGAGCATTTTGTGAATGCTAACTTGAGTGAGGAACGACTGCAGGATATGATGTTCTGGAATGATCTGTATGATGAGGGTGCGGTTTCCATTTTGGAGGATTGATGAGAGGCTGCTCTGTGAATAAGAATTGTTATCTTTGTGACCACGATTCTCCTTCTCTCTAGGCGCCTGACTAGCTACCCTGTCATGGAGTATCCCGACATTATCGGGGAATTGGAAGAGTGAGAGAGACAGAAATTGGGCTCGCCGTAGTTCGATCAAAGGGAGCACGAGGGTACTTCTGGATGGAAGTCTGCAAGTTTTTGAACTACAGACTCAACATGGTGGATTGTCATCAGCTGGATATTCAATGTGGTAATCCAGATCATACTTCACTGTTCTATCTTCATATCATACCAGTCAATCACTCAATATGTCTGTCAACGTTATTACCGAGGCGTCCAAGGACATCGAGATGAGTCTCCTATGCTTGTTCCGCATGCTTGCTAAGGCCAACCTACCCAGTTCCAGTTCATCAGACAGATCTCCGAAACCCGAACATCGTCGTCGTCGGTTTAGTCCGGGACAAGGTTGCGATTGAGAAGGTGGCGGCAGAGCTAGGGGACCGTTCCAACATCCATATCGATGGTGACCTCGACTGGATCAACGACATCGAGTTCGAGAACTCGTTGCCTCCAGGGCAGCCTTGAATGTTGATACGGTGAAATTCAATACACAATACAAAAAGATGGCGTCCTTTTCTTTAGTATCAGCCCTGGGGTAGTGGAAGTTGCCTATTTTGACAATAGCATGTATCCCTTTGTCCTGGGTAGACTGTTACGAATACAGGAGTAAATCCAGGGTTGACCACGTCCATAGGCAAGTTCCAAGCTTATGCGCCTTAATCAAGGGCGCTGTCCCTGTAGACGAAGCCATCACAGCTATCAGGTCGTCTTGGGAGAGGACCAGGATCTAGACTGGGTACGCTGGTACATTGTCTTGCAATTTGGAAACAAGCAGTAAAATAACACACCCCATTATAGCATTTATCTCCTCTATGTAGTCAAACTACAGTAGAAACTATCCAGACAAGCCCGAAACTTACAGTAATCGTGACGGAGGATACGCCGATGCGTAGTGTCTAATACCAAGGAAATACGGTCCTTTCGTCATGGTGCTGCTGTCCTCTTGTTGTCTGCAGTGTTGTTGTTTTCTCCTGCAACAACAACCATGATGAATCTGCTCCCAACGAGAGTCTATCAACGCCATAGATCTCCCCTGCATGTCCTAACCATCACTTCGCGCTGGTCTCGCAAACAATCTCTCTCAACCGCATCTCCCCAAAACGAACCATCCAACCGACACACCCTCCGACTCATGCCCCTAGGGGGCTCCATAACATACGGAGTCGGGTCATCCACAGGAACAGGCTACAGAAAGCCCCTACTAAATCTGTTGCAGTCGCACGGCCTTCAGATCCAACTGGTCGGGTCGCGACAAACAGGGATAATGAGCAACAACCAGCACGAGGGATGGCGGGGATCCCGAATCGACGAGATCTCCAAGAAGATCCAAAACCGGAAATCTCAATCTACTTCGATTTCTGCACTCTCCCCACACATCTTCACCGTCAACGCCGGGTCGAATGACTGCCTACAGTGCTTCTCCATTGAGACCGCCGGCGCGCGCATGGGCGAGATGTTGGAGTTTCTGTGGACGGCGTCTCCCGGTTCGACGGTTTTGCTTTCGACGTTGCTGGTTAATGGGAGGGGGGATGTTGATGAGGTGGTGAGGGGTGTTAATGCGCAGTTCCGGAGGCTGTATGAGAAGAACATGGCTGAGCAGAGGCGGATTGTCCTGGTGGATATGTATTCCCCTGATGGACCTCAGCTGGGGCATCTTGTTGACGGGACGCATCCTGGGGATGAGGGCTATGAGATTATGGCGAGGCTTTGGTGTAGGGGGGTTTTGGAGGCGAGGGAGAGGGGGTTTATTTAGGGATTGCTTTGGGGGATTTTGTGGCCTTGTCTTGTTGGAGAGCTCGACTTGCTGGTTATTGGCCGGGGAATATATCATTGCCTTCGTTCCTCCTGTGCGTTATTACGTTATCTGAAGGTATTCCAGACCTATTATCTTGAGTTAGATCGGTATATCGCGCATGGGGAGGGGGCGCTAGATAAAGAAAGTCGTCTACCATGGATGTTAGGCTATAGGGTGGGCTCAATGACTTGATATATTAGACTAACTAGTCAAATATGTTTCCTACAGTGTGATAAAGCACAGCACAGGTATATCTCCCCATCCGTGCCGACTAACGACACAGAATAAAATCTTCAAACCTCACCCTCCTCTTTCAAAATCCCACCCTCCACCTGCATAGTATTCAACACAGTCCCCGCATCCCGCTTCATCAAACTCCGCTTCACAGGATTCGGATCCGAAAAGACCTCTTCCAACTCCTCCAACGTGCGATCCTTCGTCTCAGGCCAGAAGAACCAAATGACGACGACCTCAATCAGATCCCAGAACACAAAGACAAGGTAGAAGTAGTACTGAATATTCTCAAACGCCGGGCCGGAGCTATACTGGATGACCGTGCTAGCTATCGACGACGCCAGGTTCCCGACAGCCGTGCCCTTTGCGCGCGTACTTGTCGTGAGGGTCTCGGCGATGTACATCGACTGCAGCGGCGTCCAGCCGAAGGAATAGATGATGCCGAAGAGGTAGATAAACGCGATGGTTGTATTAGCTGCGGCGGAATTGCTTGGGTCGTCGGTAGCTTGCTTCGAGGTGCCAGTGATAATCGCGAAGGCGATGGAGCAGAAGATCAGGGAGTAGATGAGCAGCGGGCGGCGACCGATAACGTCCGTCATGCGTGCACCGAAAATAGCACCCAGGAACGAGAGCGGGGGGTAGATTCCGTTGAGGAGGAGTTTCTTGTTCTCGGAGGTGACGCCTGCGTTCTCGAGCATGACGGGGAGGTAGTAGCTCGTGACACTGTTTCCGGAGAGCTGGCCGAAGCAGGCCATGCCGATGGCACAGATGAGGCGGCGGCGGGCAGAGGGGGTGTTGTATAACTCTCGGTAATCCCACCAGGCCTTGTCGGAAGCGTCGGTGGCGATACTGCGGCGCATCTCCTTGAGCTGGAGGACGACGATGGGATGGTTTGGGTCGTCGTCGCCGTGGAATTGGCTTAGGACTTTGACGGCATCGTCTGCTCGGTCTTGGGCCATCAGCCAGCGGGGGGACTCGGGGATGAACCAGACGCCGATGGCGACGAAGACGGAGGAGATTAGCTGGCACCAGATGGGGATGCGGAATGAGCTGGCGCTATCGAGTCGAGAGCATGCGTAGACGACCCAGCTGGCGACTATCGAGCCGATGTACCTGTGATGTTGTTAGGTATGTTAGTGCTAGGGGAGTGGATGGGAAAGTAACGCACCATGTGCAGTTGTATAGACCTGTGATGGTTCCGCGCCAGGCAGGATGGGCCACCTCGCTCACGTAGCACGGGGCGCTCACGCAGCAGAAGCTAACACCGAGGCCTAGGATGAAGCGTCCTGCGAGGAACATTCCCTTGTTCACAGCAGGGCCCTGGACGCAAGTGCCAATGATGACAATTACGGCCCCGACGAACATGCCGATACGGCGTCCGAAGTAGTCGTTGACGGGACCGGTAAAGAAGACAGCAGGGATCGAGCCAATATTGTAGATCGCGAAAACGAGACCAGTACTTGAACCTGCTGATGTCCTTGTCTGGATTAGAGGTATGCATCGCAGAAAGGGTCTGATCTGAAACGTACATGTTGAAGTACTCTTGGTATGAAGACATCGCGTTGATTCCACCCATGAGTGATCCATCGTACCCATTGAGACAACCGCAAAGGTATGCGACGATAATGCAGGTATACAGACGAAACATGGACTTCGTCCAGGGACTGTATTTGGCGTTCAACGCGTCGTGTGCCACCCTGGCCTCCTCTGTCTCAACAGCCTCGTGCTGCTCCGCGGCGGGTTTCGCACTCTTCTCGTCTGCCATGCTGTATTCTGCGCGATCTCGATGAAAAGGTGGACCTTCTCTTCTTCCCCAGACCAGCACCGGGCTATTTATATTCCCTGCATTGCGCAGGCAATTGCGCCGGGGAGAGCCACGCAACGACGGCAAAATTCAGGGCCATCAGGACCAGCAGGGCCAATCGCTGGCTCGGCCGGATAGAAAGAATGAACTCGCTAGCCAGCTTTAGCAATTTCCCCACGGGGCTGGCAGGCTTGTCTGGAGTCAAAGCGCGTCGGGGAAATCGGAACCGACGAGAATCGCATCGAACCACGTCTTCAGTTCCCCGCTTCAACACGAGAGTGCGTGGCGTGCCATTGGGCCATTACTATATTAGCTCCTGTGCGGATCTTCCCAGCATCACCCGGCGGTCTGGTCTTCACTCATGCCATGGACGAAATGGAGGAAGAGTCGGATGCCCGCAAGCGAAAGAGAACGTCTCACGCGGTATTGTCCTTGTCACTAGTTGGAACTTGGAAGTGCTCAGCTAACACGGCCAGTGTGACTCGTGTCGCCATCGCAAAGTGCGGTTCGTCGGGGAGCTCTTTCTACCTTGGCTGGCTGCTAATTGCGCAGATGTGATGGCCGTCAACCATGTGCGACCTGTGCTTCTACTGGCGAGGATTGTCTATACGGCGCTGAGGCGATTCCGTGAGTCCGCTCGAGGAATGTGCGAATAGAACACGGAGTACTGACGCCGCTCATGGCAGCAAGAGCAAGTCCGATCTCATTCTCGATGTGGCTCTCCGATCAGAGAACATGCTGCGTGAAGTGTCTGCTCAGCTGGTGAGGCTGCTATGGCCTGTGGCCAGCGTCGAGATAGCCCTAACGCTCACAGCACACCCTGCTCGGATCTGGTACCCCCGTAGACCCCCGAGTCGCCTCGTCCCCTCTGGCCTTCTTTTCGCCCACGACGATCGAATCGCCGCCGGACCAGATCTCCAACGCGATCCTGTCCCAGTTCCACTCATCGACCACAGAGTCCATCCTGGCATGGCCGCACTTCAAGGATTTCCACGTGCTGCGTCAGAACTATCGCGGATCGGTGTTTCATCTCGAGAGCCTACGGTCGCCGTTCAAGCATCGCTCTTCCAGTGTCCTGCCGTACGTGAGCAAAGCTGACGTGGACTGCATTCTGGAAAGCTTCGAGCGCAATGTCAACTTCTGGTACCCGACTCTGTCGCGCGCAACCAGTACAGACGTCGAGCTGCAGGTTCTATCAAATGGGCTCGAGGAGGGAATCGACTCCTGTCTGGCGCTCTTGGTTATGGCTCTTGGTTGTGCGGCTGCCTGGATTGGCTCGGTTGCCCTTGAATCTAGATCCGATCCTGTGCAGCTTGAACAGCAGCATCGGTGGCAGCTTATGAGTGGATTGTATTTCGATCTTGCCTTCAGGAAGATCCACCTGGCTCAGGCTGAGTGTACAACTGAGGCAGTCCAGTGTCTCTTCTTCGCTGCGTATGGCCTTTCCTGACCTGACCTGAATCCGAGTCAGAGTACTCACTCACAAGCCCAGGCTATTCTTCGCATATCTACAGCGGCCAATCCAAGCATGGTCTTTCATCAGTGCCGCCGCTATCAAATGCCGGCTGCTCCTCTCCTACCCAGCATCCGAGTCCGCTCCAGCACAGCTCGAATGTCTCCGCCGGATATTCTGGTCCTGCTACATCCTCGAGAGGCAAGTCTCTCTCTCTCTCTCTCTCTCTCTCTCAATCAACAAACCCAAACCCAGCCTAATAAAACTAGTGACTACCTCGCCGAACTCGCCGCCCTCCCCCAAACCGGAATCGCCGACATCGAGTCCCTAATCCCCCTCCCAGGAGAATACCACACGCACGCCCTCCCCGCCACAGAAGAACAATCCTCCCTCTACTTCCTCGCCTGCATCTCCATGCGCCGCCTGCTCAACCGCGTGCACGATCTCCTCTACGCGCGCACCACCGGCGTCGCCTCAGACATGCACCAATTCCCCTCCGTCGTCGCCGAGCTCGACCACCAGCTCGAGAAATGGAAGGACGTCCTCCCCCCGCCATTCCAGTTCACGGTCGACCACGACCCCGCCCCGTCAACGGAAGCCGGCTTCCTGAGACAGCGGTACCTCGCTTGCAAGAGCGTTATCTATCGGCCGTATCTCACCTGGGCTCTGACTTTGTCTATGAGCACGCGCGCCGAACAAGTCACGCCCTCCTTGGTAAAGGTCCATGAGGGCTGCAAGACTTGTCTCGAGGCGTGTTGTCTGCATGCCCTGAATCTGCAGGGTTTTCCGCAGACTGTTATGGTTGATACGTGGATTTGTTCTTTATCGTGTGTACCAACCAAGCAACCCGCCTTTTCGTTATCGGATGTCAACGCATGTATGCTGACGAATAACGCATCTATAGAATGGCCTCAGTCATGCTAATCACCATCGCCACGGCGCGAGAAACCGCCCTGAGACGGTGTCTTCCTTCTAGAGTCACCGAGATAGGACCGCATCTGAGCAAGAATTTGACGCAGTGGATGCAGGTGCCGGGATATGGCGTGTCGCCTAGTATACTGCAGAGCATTCGGTTGATTGAAGACGCGAGTGTTTCTTTACAGAGCATTCTAGATCCATAGGAAGTCAGATAGTGGACCTAGATCGTCATATTCAATCAATTTGAATCTTGTGGTCCGTCAGATAGTAAAGATCGTCAATAGTGACGTGTACGTCATGAGGGGTAATAATAACATTAGTACAGCAACATATTAATGTACAACTCCTCACTTATTCACTCACTGACAACTCACATCCAGATAACAATGCCAGACTACCCCCGCCCAGACTTCCTCCGCGCGCCCCTAACCTGGACCACCCTCAACGGCCCATGGAGCTTCCTCTTCGACGACGCCAACTCGGGCCGGTTGGAGGAATGGCCGAACAAGGGCCTCCCAGATACGACAGCCACGCACCAGAAACAGCCCATAAACGTCCCCTACGCCTTCCAAACCGCCGCATCAGGGATAAACCTGCAAGAAGCGCACGAGGTGATCTGGTACGAGCGCACGATCTCGGACATCCGCACACCGGCCGAGAAATCGCAACACAACGCCCTCCTTCTCCGCTTCGGCGCGGTCGATTACGAGGCCTCTGTCTGGGTTGATGGCGTGCTCTTTGCGGAGCATCGCGGGGGATATATTCCGTGGGATGTGGATATCTCGCGTGCCTTTTCACCTGCCTCAGACTCTGCTGCCTCTACAGGTTCAGGCTCCGCCCGCGTTACAATCCGCGTCCGCGACTCCCCCACGGATTTGACCCAGCCCAGGGGAAAGCAGTACTGGGGCCCTGTCCCCGAGAGTATCTTCTACACGCCCACCAGCGGCATCTGGCAGAATGTATGGCTAGAGTCGGTCCCTGCGGTGCGGATTTGCGATGCGAGCGGCGGGACCGTTTTCGTACCTGATGTTGCAGGCGGCAAGGTAGACGGGCGGATTGCTTGGATCGGAGACACCAGTTCCAGTGAGCAGTATACGATGCTAACGCAGATCCATCTCGCCGGGGAGTTGGTTGGCGAGCAGGAGGTCGGCGTTTCGGCTGGCAATGACAGTAGCCAGGAGTGTGCGATCTCGGTGAACGCGAGGGTCCAGGATCTGTCTCGAATTCGAATTCCGCTTGAGGGAGACGGGGATGTCTGGAGTAACGGCGTGGCGCTGTGGGCGCCTGAACATCCGATCCTGTATGACATCGTCATCCAGCTACAGCGAAGTGCAGACGGCGTGGTAGTCGACGAAATCAACACCACAATCGGCATGCGCAGCATCTCGTGGGAAAACAACGACGGCACATTCCGGCTAAACGGCAAGCCCTATTTCCAGACTCTGGTCCTGGACCAAGGATACTGGCCGGAAACAGGCCTGACGCCGCCGTCTGCAGACGCTCTGAAGCGGGATATCGAGCTGTCCAAGGCTGTCGGGCTGAACGGCTGTCGGAAGCACCAGAAAGTCGAGGATCCATGGTTTCTGTACTGGGCAGATCGCCTGGGGTTCCTGGTCTGGGGCGAGATCGGGAACGCGTATGAGTTCAGCGACGAGTACATCGACAGATTCAACGATGAGTGGGCGCAGGTCGTGAAGCGGGATCGGAACCACCCGAGTGTCATCGTTTGGACGCCTGTTAATGAATCCTGGGGATATAAATCGCTGGGAGATAATGTTGCGCAGCGGAACCACATCCGCTCACTCTACGCCTTAACCAAGTATGCCTCTCCCTCCCTCTCCCTGCTACATTAAAAACTCACATATACTAATAAAAAGAACCCTCGACTCAACCCGCCCCATAAACGACAACTGCGGCTGGGAACACGTCCAAACAGACCTAACAACCTACCACGACTACACCGACTCCGCCGAGCTCTCCCAAACATGCGCCTCCATGGACACCGGCATCCTCGCCAAAAAGTCCGGCCGCGAGATGTTCCTCCCCCCAATCTCGACACTCGACCCAGGCTCAAGACACAAACCCGGCGCCCCGGTCATCTGCTCCGAGTTCGGCGGCGTGAACATCGCGCCCGCGAAAGACGCCCAGCCTTCTTCTCATTCCGAGAGGGACTGGGGATATACGACGGCGGCTGATCCAAACGACCTCCTCGCGAGATTGGAGAAGCTGTTTATGGCTGTTGTTCGGGGAGGCCATACGTGTGGGTTTGTGTATACGCAGTTGTATGTTTGTTCTCTTCTGTTCTGTTCTGTCTGAGATCGTTGAATAATGAATGGGGATTTGTACTGATTTATTTATTCGTGCTTAGGACTGATATCGAGCAAGAGGTTAATGGCATCTATGCGTATGATCGTCGCGAAAAGGTCCCCGCGGCGAGGGTCAAGGCGCTGATGGATGCTGCGAGGGATTACTATTATAAGCATGTGGTGAGTGCGTAGTGGATTTGGATAGATGGCTTGTTGTGTCTTTGTCTATGCCTGGATGATTCAGTCCGTGTGATCGAGGCAGCAGAGGCAGATTGTACGTTCTCGGAGCTATGTCTGGCATAATTCGTACATAAAAAGGCCATCCATCCGCGTGAGGCTACAGCAGTAACAAGGAAAGGACAGTTTATATTGTCACTCTATATCTATACCTCGAAACTACAAATAATCTCATCTAAACCACAATCGGCATTTCCCCCCTCTCTCCCCTCCCCCTTCCCCCTTCCACCCCCCCAACAATATCAACCCGACACCTCCCAAACTCCCGACTACTAACCCCCCTCTCAAAAAGCACATCCAACTCCTGAAACGTCCTTCCCCTCGTCTCAGGCAGAAACCAAAAGCAATAGCACGCAGAAAGGACACTCAACCCCGCAAACAAGAAGCCCATTTTCCCGCGCCAATCGCCCTCATCCTCATTCATGGCATAGGGAATAACAACGGCAAAGACAACAGACCACACGAAACAGACCACCGTCGCCAACGCGATTGTGAACCCGCGCAGGCGCGCCGAGGACACTTCCGCTAGGAGCACGTAGCAGAATGGGCCGAGGGAGAGGTCGTAGATGAATGTGCAGAGGAGCATGAGGGCGCATTGGGCCCATGTCGCAACAGTCTGTCTAGGCGCGAGGTCGACAGCGCCGATGGCAAACTGCACCACGGCCAGGGATATACAGCCGAAGAGGTACATTGAGCGGCGGCCGATGAAGGAGAGGAGAAACCAGGAGATGCACGTGCCTAGGAAGCCGAGGGCGGTTAGGCCGATATTCATAGAGAACGCATCGGATGCGTCCAGGCCGGCGAGTTCCATGAAGTGGACGGCGTAGCTAATGAAGAAGACGTTTCCGGTGAATGCCTGCATGCTGTACGCCATGACGCAGATGGTGAGGCGGCGGAGGTTAGGGCCGCGGAAACACTCGCGGTACTGGGGGCGGTCGCCCTGGAAGCTTTCTTCGAGGCGGAGGGTTTCGCGGATGTGAGCGAGTTTCTGGGTTACGTCGACTGCTGGGGTTGCGAGGCGGCGGAGGGATTTGACTGCGTCGGCGTAGCGGCCTTTGCGGCAGAGCCAGTAGGGGGGATCGGGGCAGAAGTAGATCAGTGTGAGCATTATGCTGGGGAGGGCCCATTGGCTGGCGATGGGGATTTTATAGGACATGACTGTCTCCAGGGGTTCGGTGCCCTTGAGGATTCCGGAGGCGATCAGGGAGCCGATGGAGAAGGCGAGGTTTGTCATTGTTGCTGCGAAGCCGCGGAGGACGAGGGGGGTGACTTCGCCGACGTAGGCTGAGGCGCAGATGGGGTAGAAGGCGATAATGCAGCCGTTGACGAGCTGGCCGACGAACAGCTGGGCTGGGGAGTGGCTGTAGAATTGGATGAAGATGAAGGCGATGGAGAAGACGGAGCAGATGGCGATCATGATGCGCGGCCCGACGCGGTCATAGGCCACGGCTGAGAGAAGAGCGCCGACGATTGCGCCGAGCAGGTTGGCGTAGTTGAAGGCTGAGATCCATTGCGCTGCCAGCATGTATGACCCGTCGTGGTAGTAGCCGTATGTCTCTTTGAACACGTCGAGTCCCACCAGGCCTTTCACGACGCCGCCGTCTATTCCTTTCAGGACCGTTGCCTGCTGATTAGTTGGGTCTTGTGAATAGGAAAGGAACGTACCAGGTTCATGAACATGCCCCAGGCGATGGCAGGCCAGTGACAGCGAGCGGCATCCCAGAAACCGAGGCCATGCTCATGCTTGGTGAATTCATGGGAAAGTTCTGCGTCATGGAGATCAGCGTTAGCAGGGAGAACCTGGACCAGGTGGACTTCCTTCTCGGAGGCAGACATTATCTGGTGAGCTTTGAGCAATGTTGGAGAAAAAATGAACATATCGTGGAGACTCTTGGCTTTGGCGGGGCAGTCGATAATCGTTTTTATTAGACCTTTTATTGGCTAGTCTCCAACAAGGTCCTCACTCGCTAGTGATTTATCCAGAGGTTGGGACGCAGAGGGGAGAAGTTAAGGATAGGATGAAAAGCCTCATCTCGGCCAGGAACGGAATGTCCTTCACCTCACGAGTCGATCCTGAAATCTGCCGAAATCTCGCTCCGGCCCCCCGACCCAAACATCCCGATCGTCTTCCCCCACGGGAACTTGCCCAAACTTGGTTTACATTCCGTGGATCTAATCTTGCAGTCTGTCTTGGTACTTTGCTTTTGCTCTGGTCTTTCTCTATGTACCTGAATTCATGCAGCATTCACCGTACTATTGCACGCGCCCCCTCGAATCAACCGGCCAGATCTCCTCCAGAATGCCCTTCCGATGCGCATAATAAACGTCATGCAGATTGATAGTAGGATCAATATGACTAGGAACCATCTCAACCCGATCCCCAACCCCCAAATCCGGAACTCCCTCCTCCCAACTCAACGCCCCATGCTCATCCCCCATATTCTCATGACGATACCTCCCATCCTTACACTCCGCCAACCCACTATCAGTGGTCAAAGACTTCAACCCGGCATCAATCGTAACCCTTCGCTCCCCCTGCGCGCTAACAACCGTAGCCAGAATCGTCAACGCATTCGAATACAAGGACCCCCCAACCGCATTCCGGTAGTCCGTATCCATGAAGATAAACGAGCCGGGCTGCAGTTCCGTCACGCCGGGGACTGTCGCGCAGAACTCCGCCGTCCCTGTGCCCCCTGTTGTCACGACGTCGATGGTGAAGCCGGCGCTGCGGAGGTCGTCTGCGGTGCGAGTCAGGATCCGCATTGATTCGAGACATTGTCTCCGTCGGTCTTCCCGGTTGTGCAGATGCTGCAAATGGCCCTCGTAGCCCTGGACCCCGATCAACCGCAAATGCGGACAGAAGTCCCGTATATACCTCGCAAGACTCAACGCTTCTCCCGGCTGCACGCCCGTGCGATGCAACCCAACATCCAAGTCAATCAGAACATCCATCCTTCCACCCTCCTCCCCCTCACCCTTTTCAACTTCAACACCAGCAATCCCCTCAGAAATCCCCCTCTCAATACCCCCCGCCCCAACCACACTATCAACGACAATCCTCACCCCCCGATGATTCCTCCACAACTCCACAAGCCTAGCCACCTTCACGGGCCCGATAATCTCGCACGTAATCAGGATATCATCGAACCCGGCGGCCGTTATGGCTTCGGCTTCGGAGACTTTCGCGACGCAGCAGCCCGTTGCGCCTGCGGCGACGAGTTTGTGTGCGAGGATCGCGGATTTTGTGGTTTTTAGGTGCGGGCGGATGAGGCGGCCGGTTGGGAGGAGGGTTGTGAAGAGGTTTTTGATGTTTGATTCCATTAGGTCCAGGTCGACGAGCATGGAGGGGGTGTCGAGGGTTGACACGGGGGTGCCGGGGGTTGGGGTGTACATTTTGTTGGATTGATTGGGCTGGTTTGGATTTGGGTAATTAGGAAAGCCGGGGATTCAGGGAATAAATAAGGAGCTTATCAGGAGGGGTACTTTGTACTACGGTCGTATCAGAACCTGCAGGTACTACGTTGGACCTGCACAGGTACGACTCCAAATCAATCAGCTACTCCAACCTTCTCCACAGCCTCTCCAACTCTGTCACTGTATGTCTTACCTTTTTCTCTTAACAAAATTCCAGCTCTTTGAAAATACCACGCTCATTGAATAGCTTCTTCGGTAATGGAATAGTAAGTGGTTCGTTATCCTTGCGTCGAAGGTATGCAGGGCGCCCCTTGCTTTTTTCTCTTAACCCCATCCAATGAATGTCGCTACCAACCGACCTAAAGGGGTGAGCCCAGCATACTATACTAAGGTAGTGGAGGGGATCGGGATTGTTGGCCAGTTAAGGGTAGCAAATAGGGTCCGAATAAAAACTAGCAGAGGAAGGTTTTAGCAATTGCACTGGATACATATTGCATGAGATAGATAAAAACATCCCCGGGTAGTGAATTCTTACACTACGAGGGCGTTTGTTGCTGCTGCTGAAAGTTTTCTGACTGGTAACTGCATTTATATTTATATTGACACGGTGCTGCAGGCTGTAGCTAGCTAGCTTCTACCAAATGAAATCTGATAATACCTTCTATCCATGTATATCTGTATATCTACTCCCTCCGCGAAAGATCCAGGATTCACCGCTGAATGGGTGTGGCCCTATATTGAATTCGGGTATATACGCGCACTAGTTATATATGCGCAGGCTGGTTCAAGCCCTGATTTCGTGCTCTTTGGTATCGTACCTTAGACTACTTCGTATCTTTCCTACTGCAGCCCATAATCAAATTCGCCGTTTTGAACTCTAACAACCTGATAATAGCCCCAGCATGGAGGGTCTTTCTTTATTCTAGTGCTTATAGATATAAATGCGGTATCTGCTTACATTCTACGTAATGGAAAACGATACGTAGCCTTGCCTTCCAATTGAATCAATCTTAGTGCAACAATACTCAGTTTCGGCTTCACATCCTTTCTGATAAACAAGACCCGCTGCAACAAGGTGAAAGATTCACTAAGAATCCAGCCGCCAGGGCGCGGTGCATCATCTATTAGCGGCCTACGGGTGTCCGATCAAGCATCCAGGAAGGAACAGCCACCAAGAACGACAGCATTACGTGTAATAGGCACTCGGGTGCAGGTACTAGTACTGCTTTTCTTCGTCGATCAAACGAGTCGCCACAAAACCAAGTTAATCAACACCCATCGGGTCGAAACTTTCCTGCTCTGATTCGGAGCTCTCGCCTGATGTAGACACCGCATCAGGTTCAGACTCTTCCATCTCATCGGAATCGTATCCTGGTCCGGAATCTGGTCTAGACTCTGATTCGGGATGGGGAAATAGCTCAGAAACGATCTCTTCATGCAAGGGTTCCAGATCCCATCTTTCCCTCTTAGCGAGACACCGAAAACAATAGTATTCCATTGGGTTGTATGTCTCCAGCCATCCATCGTATCTGGTGTGGTATTGCTGCGTCAATTCTGCAAAATATCCGGCTTTGAGGTCAAAGTATGAGTTCTTAGTTGCGTTGAGGTTGGTCTCGCAATTGTTTCGTGTTTTAGTCTCTACTTCCACAACTCTTCTCCTGCGGTGCAAATTTTCCTGGTAAGTGTTAGGATCAGGATGAGTCTTCGTGGAGCAGATGTGTTTGATATCGTCGTCGTCACGTCCATCCACCAGCCACTCTGGCGTGGAACAAAGGCACTCGTGAGCGTTGACCGACAACTTGACGATTTCCCACCATGGTTCAATTATGAGCCCCCTGTCAAACATGTCATAGGCAATCCGCAACCTAGAGGATATATTACATTTGACACAGCGCCGCCATCCCACATTGGGGTTCAGGCCTTCGAATTTTTCTGTTCCCTTCAATAGAAACAAGTCACGCAGAGTCTCATAATTCCACCCATGTAGACTGGGCACGCGGTGTTCGGATAATTCTTGCTTGATTAGGTCAAGAACTGGATGGATGAGCGCAGCATCGGAGCACCAATCGAAAAATGTTGAAGAGAACCGCATGGACATGGAGGTCGGCGTTTCTCCGTGGGGTAAATGCCGGATGTCCATTCCTCTGTCCATTAGTAGTTGCAACCCCATATAGCTATTACCATACAAGTTCTTGCGCATTACATAATGTGTATAGCCGGAAATAAACTCGGTGTATCTTTGGGCAGGAACAAAGTCCAGAATAACATGTATGCTATCGGGGTGTTTCATCCTGGAGGCCGATTCTAGGGCAGAGTATATGCTGATCCCGTCGATGATATCTGAATATTCCTGGCGATATTTGCGTAGGAGGAATAAATACCAGTCATGAGACTGGCGGGGAGTGGCTTTTCCATCTTCACGTGCGCCGAGTAAGTCCCAGCCAGTGGATTCTGGCTCGCCAAACTCAATGCAATCCCAAAACAAAGACAATAGATTGAGTGTGGTCTCGCTAAATCCGCGAAATTTGATGAGATCCGCCGGCGTACTGCAGTGATTTTAGTGTCAACAAGATCTGCGTAATCTGAACGTAAGAGGGCGAACTGACGAATTCTTAATCCTGTAGTCACGAGCCATCTTATCAGCGCCTTGGGAGATCAAAAAGTCTGCCATATCAAACTGCCCGCGGATGACTGCAGACTGTACTATTGGATTAGCTGGCCTCCAGGTATGGTTGGAGCAGGGAAAATCCTATAGAACATACATGTAGCGTATTCCATCCACCGGTAGTGGTGTCGTGAACAGAGGCCTCTCCTCTTGCGAGCAGCGTTCTGACAGCCTGCACGTTTCCATCGAAACAGAAATCAAAGATAAGTGCGTTATCCGGCACTACATGCACAGGCCTTATTAAATACTGCCAGATGGAGTGATTCTTGGTAGCCGTGGCATTCACGCCGTACTTGACTCCAAGATACATGAGCCAGCGAGCTGGATGAAAAACGAATGAGGTTCTAGTCTCTGCGGCCGTCGTCGCATCATCATCCTGATGTTCAACCATCTGTGTGTGGAAGTACAGTGTGCCAAATAGTGTTTTACGAGGTTCGGACTTAACGGTCTTACTCCTGTTGAGCATCTGAAGCTCGCTTTTGCTCCTATGGATTGCATCATAGCCAGCTTTTACCAATGCACGTCGCAATGCAGGGTTTTGAATTTCTCTGGCGAACTGTCCTAGCCCTTTATGGGCGGATTGGACGCCCTGGTTGGGTTCAGGGTTATCTGAGGTCGCGGTAGCTTTACTCCAGGTGCACAAAGACCGACTTATGATCTGACCGGTCACTTTCCCTACTCCCTGTTAGAGGCTAACAATCTTGGTCATCATGAATGAGTGATTACACACCCTGAGATGGCTGTATAGCTCTGGCATAAACATAGGATGCGCCTTTTCCCCAATGTTAATGATGGAAACTTCAATACAAAGATAAAAAAACTCACACTGCTGATACTGTATTTCAGCCAGAGATTCCAGAAACACTTTGGCACAACATGCAGCTGATGCAGCGGCGTAGTCTTGCCAGTCCTTGTTTTTATGGCTATCCGCGTAGTCACACACGCCCTTGATAACAAGTGAAGATAGAGCTTCACATGTGCCGGCACTTTCCATCTCAAACCCAATCACATTTGCATCCCGAGATAGACTGTCTCGATGTTCTGCTGACTTCATGACCGTATCACCAGAGGCAATGGGCCCGAAATGCAGCCAGGGTTGCGGATTGCGCCCTGTATTGAGACGCTGTCGAACAATTCGTTCCTCAGTACACCCCTCGCTGCTAGTATTGTGTCCACACGACGGTGAATACAGCTGATCCTTATCGACACCTGGGTATTTCCAGAGAGCTTCTCTCTGGACACTCTGTAAATACTCATTGTGCTTCTCCTGAAACCGGTCCCGCATCCTGCGCGTTTGGAGCCCAGAAAGGAGCGATTGGACTTGCTCGTTCCGGGGGTCAAGAATGTTCTTAGCAACACCTTTCTGTTCAAAGTGGTCAGGGTACTGTCTTCCAAAGTCATATTTGACCACTTGATGGCTGATAATAACATCCCCCAGCACGATCTCTGTGTCCTCGGTGGGAAATGGAACTCCGCCGCAAATGCCAACCACAAGCGTCAACGATACATTTGGGAAACTAAAGCGAATCCCAGATGCTGCATTAGCAGCTCTTGTTTTACCCATCTCTGAAAGACAGGTTAGAACAACATTCACGGCTCCAATCCGTCCCGTTTGATAAAAATTTGAGTCGCCATGGTGCCTCTCTGTCGTGAGGTCCGTATAATGTTCGTCAAATAACGCATCGAATGCCTCGAACTCGCGGGGTAAGGCACAGATAACCGCGAATTCGAACTCGTGAGGCCGGGGTACCATTTCGGAACTCAGTCTTCAAGTAGAAAAGATCATAATAGACTCGTCCTCCTCGTTCCTTGTCCTCCAAATTCCGGACAGAAGAGAATATTGGGGAAAAGAGGGGGAAATGAAGTGAATAACTCGAGTGACACAGAATTAGGCTGAGCGAATGCATCGTGTCAGTCTTCAATTGGTCAACGCGCTTTGTCAGATAGGGCAGCCTTGCGACCTGTCTAGATTATGTCGCAGCGACACTTTACAGACTAACTTCATGTAAGAAGCCTCTTGAAGCGGGAGCGCTTGGGTCAGGGAAGGAACGAGGGGCAGCTCTAGACCGGGGCCTACCTATGGAAGGTACAGATAGTATGTAGGTAGATCAGCACCCATCAGAGTATAACCCTGATGAGACCCAGATCATATTGAATTGGTGTGTGTAAAGAGTCCATCAAGAGAGGAAATGATGCGTCTAATTCAAGACCAGTCTAGCAAGAATTGACAAGAAACTTATGCAATCCATCCCAACGCACCCTTTCCATACGCAATGCCATGTGATAACCACACTCCACAAAATGCATCTCAACAAGAGTCACCGCAGCCTCAAGCTTCAAGCTTCAAACTTAAGAAGAATCCCTCTCACGAAGAAAAAACCACCCACCATTGGCCGTAGTACACTCGCGATCAATATTCCCCACAGCGCCCTCATACGGGCCACACTGATACTTGTTCCCGAAATCGATATCCCCCTCTGCCTGGCCATTAGGGCCATCGACGATGACGCTCCAGTGCTCGGGGTCTGGGGCGCCGTTGGGGAGCCAGAAGAAGTAGTGGGTATCTTGGCAGATTTCGCGCGCGACGTAGGTGGCGCCATCGTTCCTGTTTATTGTCAGCTTCTATCTTCTTTATATACATATACCCACTGCGTAGTATAGTATGGCAGGGGTAAATGGAATGGGCTTACCAGGCGCTGTGGCAGAGGGTAGATCCGAGAGATTCCCCGGCTGCGTCTCTCTCCGTCACGGAGATTGTGAGATCCCAGGTGTTGCTCTCCTTGAGGTGGTAGAGTTTGATGTCGTCGATGCTGTAGGGGAATGGCTTTGCGGCGCGGGGAGCCGGGGCTGGGGCGGCCATGGAGGCGCCGACGAGGGCGAGAGCTGCGGTGATGAGAGTGGTCTTCATTTTGATAGATTGATTGGGTAAAGCGAGGGTGCTTGGTGTTTGTTTGAATGATTGATCCTTTGCTTTGCTTTGTTTTGTTGTGATGAAGTTGAATAGTCGGAGCTCTGCAGCTATTTATAAGTTTCTGGAGGGCTCCCTTGCCTCTTTTCTTGATGCCTTGCTGGTACCATGCTTCAACCAGCTGATCCAGGTATGTCTCAAGGATGTCTTACCTCCTCTTTTCCTCAGCCAAATACGCCTTCACCGTATATGTGGCGATCGTCAAGCAGGTTACTACTACCGGGTAACTCCGGTCCCCGTACCTAACCACTATTCTTAGTGTCTTCTCCATAGGAACCAAGATCCAACTCCGATTCGATCGATCTATAAGCGGTAAACAAGAACACTTAGCCAGGGGGCTGAAGAAACAAGGAAACGCCACATGGGACGAATACGAGCCTTACAAACACTTGACAAAGCCACGGCCCACCACAGCTGGCAATTGGCTATTGACTATGGCCTAACGGGACACAAACTTATGAGCGTGACTAAATTACCCTGAGGAATTTCTCAAGAATCCGGAGTTGCCGATCAGGCCACGAAGGCTAGCCGGGTCTATAAATGGCATATTTGTGTCAGCCTTGCTCCGGTTGTGAGACCAGCTGGTGACGCATTGCCTGACTGTGCTTCCTGCTATGTAGGCCTGCTATGTAGGTAAAGATGTGGTGCCTGGTACCCTAGTCACAGTAGAAATGCATACTTCTGACTGAGTTAGATTGAGATACGGAGTCGTAGTTAACTACAGCATACTCTGACTATACCCGGCTCGCTCTTCCAGTATCCGTAGAAGACACGGAACTCCTTGCCCTATCAACAAGCTGACTATGATATCGATATCTGCAAACTTACTAATACCTGAGTAAGGCAAGCGCTACTAGGGGCTTAGGGTATCTATAGACTTCCCTGTACCTCTTATAACTACTTTATTAGAATACATTCCTAATACCCTCTAATCAAAGACAAGTACTAAAGTAATAGTTGTTATACTACTATATATATACATTAGACTAGTAGATGATTCTTACTATTATTAGTCATTAATTCTATATTTACTAGTTATATATGGACCAGAGTATTCGCCTATTTGCACGTTCGGCGTATGTGACGGTCAATCCCGGACGAGGCGTGCAGCTACCGTGGGACTGAACTTCCCTCGGGAATGGTGACATTTTAAAGGGCTACTAGATAATCTATATAGTATATGATTCCTATTTATCTTTAACCTATAAGATATCTAGTTTGTTATTAGATACAAGCTGGTTGATTAGCAAGGTATAACCAATTATCCCTATAATAATAATAGATTCGGATTCTCTACTAGGAGCAGGGGGGCGCGCATTAGTATCTATGATTATAATCATAGTATTAACCCTGACAACACGCCCAAAGTCATAGGCAAGGTCCTATACTACTCTCATAACCCTAATAAGATTATCTTTAGTAGCCTATATATCCAGGGTAGTAGATTAATTCGCGAGATTAAAGTTACTTATACTAGAGTTAAATAGGAGATATACTTAGACTATTAGTAATAGAGCTAGGAATCTAAGCGTGACTATTAAAACGAGCTCTATAGCTACTTATAAAGGAGCTCGCTTGGTAATGAAGACCTTTAAGAAAGAGAATGATAGCTAGATCTATATTAGTTATCATGCCGCCTTATGTACCCCATGGGGAACCCTTTTGGTTCAGTAACGCATTCAGGCTGGTCGGCTCCTCCCAGGAACTAAGTATTTCAAGACTTCTTACTGAAGAAAGTCCACCAGTCTCTTTTGAATTCAGTTACCCAATTGCCCGTGTCGGCAAGCCAGCCAAACACCGATACAAGGATCCGGCTGTTCTTGAGTAAATAGGGTCAAGTTCCGGTTCAGGCTAATGTTGGAGACTGTGGAGGAGCAGGTTCCCTGATTGACGGCTTTATTGAACTGGACTTTTCCCCTCCTGCAGCATAATAAGACTTGGGCCCCTGTTCACTTATTGCGTAGACTTTTTTTGCTGGAGGACAGGATAGATCCCAGACGTGTTGAACAAGCTCTGGCTCGTACAGTTTATACCGCTGTTACCATAACAGTGGCACGGGGTGTTGGAGGTAAGAATATTGGTATTGTTTTGAGTGGAGACAGATAAATTGAGGCTATTGCATGTCATTTCCTTGACCATTATATAGACTGATCATTGCAATCCGAGTCACCCCGCTCTCTGCTTCAATTGCAGGAATGGATGCAGGGCCAATTCCCCAGTAGTTTTCCTCTTATATGGATGCCAGTCGAGCATCACCCTCGCGAGATCCAGAAACGACTCCTTCTCCTCCCCCTCAAGAGAAGAAACCGTGTCTTCTAGCTTCCGGTCGGGGATCAGGTATTCGTACAGAAAGCTACCTAGGAAGTTTCGTGAGTCTAAGGATTATTTGTTATCAGGAAATATAATAATACCTTTATTATCAAAGAACGGCCCGCAGAAGAACTCCTCCGCTGTCTCGCATAGGCTGTTATCTTCTCGTTTAACGGGTACGGGCCATTTAGACTCTCGCATACACTGATATCTATACATAATATCTGGATGGGGTGGGCCAATTAAGGTAATCATCTCAGCAATATGCTTTTTAGGATCATAGACACCTTGGTTATCATGGATATGCTGGAATAGCTCTTTGCCTTCAAGCATATCCCACATCTATATATATTAGTAAATATACCAACCCTAGAGAATACAACATACTAAAACACCAAGATTCCAGATATCCACAGACATTTGCCAGTCAATGCCGAGTATCACGTCTGGTGCCCGGTAGTGGTCGGGCTGGATGGGCCAGAAACCCCCATCATCGTCTTCTTCAAGGCTTGTTGCTAAGCCAAAGTCCGTCCATAAGCTGCGGTATACTTCTTAGACCTCTAAGTGGCCCGAAGTCGTTACGGCACTGGTATACCGGTCGCCCTATCGAGTCGATTTTGGAAGCCATCGGGTTTTCAAGCTGGTAATCCATAAAATCAGCAAGCACCGTTGGATCCTCGAATGAGACCATGATGTTTTCGAGTTTGAGATCTGGCCGCCTGGGGTCAGTATTACCAAACAGAAACAGTACTAAAAAAAAAGCAGGACTAAAAGGGGAGAAATTCACCAGTATGGACAGTCCGGCATTGCTTGTGAAGATAATCAAGCCCTGTAAGCAGAAGACGAATATATGTTTTGGCAAGGGATAACGGCAGTTTGTAATTGTCGAAACGCCGCTGATACATCGACAATGGCTCTCTCATAGGCATATATACAAGACATGAATGAGAAGAATCTTCTGGACCTTGGATATCGAAAGAGTCTTGGAATGTTCGGAGGAGTGAGCGACCTAGATGTGATGGGTCTGTTGTTGCTATGCGGTTTTCAACTTCGCGCTCATGACCGGCGAAGGTCGCGTTGTTATTAGCAATTTTTAGGGCCACAACAGTCTCTGGCTCGTCGATATGCCTATAAGGTTGTTAGGGATAGAGGGCGCTTTGTATTAAATCGAAATTGTTAAGGTACTAGTACCCTTGCAAGTCACGAGCGAGCCATACTGTTGAAGACACGCCCCAGCCAACCTTGACCATGGTTTGGTAACGATCGGCGAGAACGTCTCCAGGCTTCGCTGGGTAATAGTTCTTGGAATTATACACTGGCGAGGTTTCTTCATCGACTAGGATGTCGGGCGGTAAAGTTGGTCCGCGAGACATGGGAAGCGGTTTCTTGCGGAGCAAGGCAGATAGAGGAGGGATGAAAGGCCTGGTAGTCATCACAGAGTAACTCCCGTAAGCCGACAGGAGACCGACAGGAGACCTCTGGGACGGGAAGGAGGAAAGAGCGAAGGTGTCAGCCTGATCACGTGAATACAGCAATACATGCCGTATATTTCTGTTGCTGTTAGTACATGGCTTTTTTTTGTTGCTTGTTTTATGTAACTCTGTATTTAAAATTGTCTACGGAGTATATATATATATACACTTGGTCATATTGTCGTTATGGCACGAAAGCTATAGAGGATTTTCTCCACTGAGTCTAAGTACGGATCATCCCATGTTAGAATGGGCTTGACAGCCTATATCAATTGAGTCAGGTTGGGCCAGGTCGTACCATAGTAATCTCACTTAGCAGTTTCTAAACCAGGTAGCCGTAGTTGAACTGAGTACGTAACGAGACCTGTCTGTCCATGTACATGACGCCTCCGCATACTAGGCAGCCATGGCTCATAGTTATGAAAGCTGGTTGCTATAAGGATTTAGCTGTTGGATGCCACAATCTCTTCGATCGATCGGGTCGTATTCGGGTTATGGACTTTGCCGGGTCTGGGATCGACGGTGTGGCTCTGAGGTAACAGCCTCGATTCATGACGTACCTTGTTAAACATTGTCAAACTCTTGATTTCGTTGGTAGCGGTCCATTAACCACATAGGTCAGAGTGGCCAAATCATTCTACAGCTTGCCTGATGAGCCCGAATGCGAATCATTCCGATAAGCGCATCCTCTCGGTCTCATCCGCAAGCCACGGGGTGCATTCCAGTATCCGTAGAAGACACGGACCTCCTTACCCCAATCAACGAGCTGACAGTGACATCGATATCTGCAAACTTACTAACGCCTGAGTAAGGCAAGCGACATCGGGGGCTCGGGGCACCTGCAGACGTCCCCGCGCCTCTTATAACGGCTTTATTAGAATGCATTCCTGATCCGGCTGATCGAAGACAAGCACTGAAGCAACGGTCGTTGGACCAGCACACGCATGCATCAGGCTAGCGGACGACTCTCGCCGTCATTAGTCATCGATTCCGCATCGCCATTCATGCATGGACCGGAGTATGGAGTAATCGCAATCCTATTTGCACGTTCGGCGCATGTGACGGTCAATCCCGGACGAGGCGTGCAGCTACCGTGGAACTGGACTTTGCTCCGGAATGGTGATTTAATACTCTGTACCACAGCAGCTTGTCTGACTTGGAGTTATTGTATTGGGTATAAATGGACTAACTGCTGAGCTTTCCAAACAAATCTAGCTATCTCGAAACCCGGCGTCCTAGCTACCACCAAACCATGGTTCAACCACCGCTCCCGTCCCAGACATGGGACTTTATCATCGTTGGAAGTGAGTAAAGTAACCCTACCTGCTATATCGAATAGATCTACACCTAACAGAAATGCAGGCGGCCCCGCAGGCTCAGCCCTAGCCTCCAAACTCGCGCTCACAGCATCAAAGCCACGAATCCTGCTCCTGGAGGCCGGCAGCAAGAAAGACTCCAAAACCCTGCGCGTGTCCGGAAAAAGATGGATCACATTCCAAGAACCCGATATGAACTGGTTCGACAAAACAACCCCCCAGAGCGGATGTAACGGACGCGAAATCGACTACTCCCGGGGTAAAACGCTGGGCGGGGGGAGTGCGATCAATTTCGGCTGTTACACCGTTGGTGCACGGGACGATTATGACGCGTGGGCTAAGATCGTGGGGGATGATTTCTTTTCGTGGGAGAGGATGAAGGAGCGGTTTATACAGTTAGAGTCCTTTGACGTCGAGATTTCAGATGAACGGTATAAGGCTTTTGCGAATCCCAGGCCTGAGGACCATGGGAGGCAGGGCGGGTTGAAGCTGGGGTTTGCGAAGGAGTGGGAGGAGGATACACCCTTGATTTTCGAGGCTCTGCTGCAGGCTGGACTGCCGTTGAACCCGGATCACAACTCGGGGGACCCCATTGGGGTGTCGTTGAGCATTAATTCTGCGTATCGCGGTGTCAGGACGACAGCGGCGGATCTGCTGGTTGATCATCCGGAGAACCTGGAGATATTGACAGACAAGAATGTCACCAGGGTTATTATTAGAGACGACAAGGCCGTGGGTGTTGAGTGCAATGGAGAAATCTGTACGTCCCCTAGTCCGTCCTGACTCCTGACGGTCGATATATCCCTCCATACTAACCAGCCAGACCACGCAAGAAAAGAAATCATCCTCTCCGCCGGCTCCCTAGGCACCCCCCGAATCCTCATGCACAGCGGCATCGGCCCAGCAGATCAACTCTCAGCCTTCAACATCCCCCTCCACGTCAACATCCCAGCCATAGGCCAGAACCTGCGCGACCACCCCTTCGTCCCCCTCTGCCTCATGCGCAACCCAACGACAAACAACCGAAACGCCTTCCACAGCTCGCCCAAAGCCCAAGAAGCCGCCCTAAAAGCCTGGCTCCTCGACGGATCCGGGCCGTGGGCCCAACACGGCAGCCAACTGATAATAGGCTGGATGAAGAGCGACGCCGTGCAGAACTCCCAGGAATACAAGGCCCTCCCAGCCGCAACACAGGAGTTCCTCGCCCGCCCGACAATCCCACACTACGAACTTATCTCCGGCTTGCCGATCCACATGCTCAACCCGGGTTTAACAACTGACTACAGCTACATCTGCCTCGTCGCGTTCCTCATGAACGAGCAGTCCAGGGGCGAAGCCCGTCTGCAGTCGGATGACCCTACCGTCCCGTTACTCTTCAACCCGAACTTCCTAACCCATGAATATGACCAGCGCGTGTGTATAGAATCCTACCGGGAACTGTGGACTCTCGCATCCCATCCATCCTTCGCGAAAGATACCGTGTCGACGCTGCTTGCGCCAGCGAGTCACTCGGATGAAGACATTCTCGCGTTCTGGAAGGACTTCGCTGCCTCGGCGTGGCATATGACGGGGACAGTCAAGATGGGGAAACCAGGTGAGCAGGATGCAGCTGTTGATTCAAGATTCCGGGTTTTCGGGACAAGGGGTCTGAGAGTTGCGGATCTGAGTGTTGTTCCTGTTCTTACGAATAATCATACCCAGGCGACGGCGTATGTCGTTGGTGTTTCTTGTGCGGATGTGTTGATTAAGGAGTATGGTCTTGATGATGTTTCTATGTCTACGGAGAGGACCCTATAGTCACAATGAGAGAGAGGAATGAGTAGTATCATCGATTGAATCTAATACTATCCCCATCTGATCCCATTCCACCCGCATATTGTATCACACCCACCACCACCACGTCCCCCTACTCTAATAAACATACCGAAAATAAAGATTCTCCCGATCCGTCCGATCCTCAAACGCATGAGCCAAATTCTCATCATTCGGATCCAAGCCCGCCTCAATCAACATCCGCTCCTTCTTCCGATTTTGCCAGGCCAGATACCACCTCAGGAAGATAACCGAGAAAGTCAAACAAACATAGCACCCAATATGCACGCCAAAGGCAATGAAGTACTTCGGCGCGTCATTGTCCAGGAAGACCTGCGGGCCGATGGCGTTTCCAACAGCCCACGAGACGAATGTCGCCGCAATGACTGCGGACTTCTTCGTTGCGCCGCCGATGTTGCGGCTTACCATTGACAGTCCCAGGTTCTGGGCGGACCAGAAGGAGAGGGTTATGTAGTAGCTTATCAGTAGGCCGACTTTTGTTCCCATGTTTGTGTTGTCGACTGTCATTAGGACTATTGTGCCGATGTAGGAGCTGTTCTTGTTAGCTGTCTGAGAACATGGATAGGGTAAGTAAAGGGGGACATACGGAATTAGAAAACCCAACATAACATAAATATTCTGCCCGGTCTTCCTAACCAAATAAGCCGAAGACAGAAGCACAATAATAATATAAAAACCCAGAACCATAGCCAGCAACTGCGTCTGCAGCAAACTGAACTCAAAGCCCGAGATAATAATATTCGCAAACGCGCCCAATCCACTCGTCGGGAGGGTCGTGAAGACCTGGATCGCCATGTAGCAATAGATCTGAGGATCCCGGACAGCCTCCCAGATCTGGTATGCGCGGAACTTGCGATTCTGGAGACCAGTTTGGTTGGAGCGCACGCGCTCGACCATGAGTTTCTTGTCTTGCTCTGAGAAGCATTTGGCGCGCATGGGCGAGTCCGGGAGCCACCAGAGGACGAAGAAGCCCCAGAGGACGCTGGCCAGGCCGTAGGTCATGAAGAGGGCTTGGAAGGATTTGACGTCGTGGTCGTTGCCGATTAGGCTGAAGCAGTAGGCTAGCAGGCCGCCTACTATTTGTTGGGCGCCGTTCATCATGTACCTGCTGGGGTTAGAACTGCTATCTAATCTTTTTCATTAGGGTGGGGAGGGGGGTACCAGTATGTGACTGTCTCGGCCTGTTCATGCCGCTTGTACCACATGCTAGACATCAAGACAAAGGAAGGCTGGCAGACGGCTTCGAAGATACCGAGCAAGACGCGCACGACGATCAAGCTGACGAAGTTATGGGCCACGGAGTGTAGAGTCAGGATAGCGCCCCAGAGGATGATATTGACGCCGAGATACTTGGCGATAGGCACGCGCTGGATGATCCAGTTCGTGGGATACTCGACGATGAGCACGGCGATGTAGATACTAGTCGTCAACTTCATCATGCATCATTAGCATCAATCAATCACCTCCAATGTCCAATCCAATTCAATGTCCAGAGTAAGTAGGGGAGTAGGCCATACCCAAGAATACTTCTGCCCATTCTCCAGCCCCGCATATTCACGAATACCCATGATCGAAGCAAACGACATGGTCCCCTTATCAAGAGCCTGCAGGAAATAGGTCAAGATCATGATGACCAGCACGCGGCGGTCGATGAGCGTGCGCAGACGCTTGTTCTCGGCTTCGCTGATCTCGATGATCTCCTGGTTCGCGTACTGCGCGATCTCCTTGTCGACGCGCGAGTCGTCGACCATGTCTTTCTTCATGCCTTCGCCGTCGGAGAGGACTCGCTCGACGTGAGCTGAGTCTTTGGGGTCCTTCATGGGCGCGGGGTCGGCCATGGTGCAAGCAGCCAAGCAGGCAAGACGGACAAGAAAGTAAGCCTTGGACTAAACTGCAGAGGTAGAAAAGAAGAAGAAGAAAGGTAAGAAAAGAAGGAGAACCGGGGACCTTTTATCTAGTCTACGTCTACCCCAGTCTAGTCCGATATCAGTGCATCGCTACCAGGACGAATGGTCAGGTAACTCGGTCAAACCGGGAAATTTCCTCGAGTCAGTAGAGCTTCGCTTATTTCCCCAGCTTTCCCGGAGTCGCAGGGTCTGGCAGGCGACCCCGGTTCCCCTCCTCCATCGGGCCTCTCCGTCCGGGGTGGTGGCTGGCGCGCGTGGCAAGATTAGCCCGAATGGCCGAACGGCGTTGGAGATGGAGTCGGGATGGAGTCAAGCACTCTGGTCTTGCATGGCATTTGCCAATCAGATGGATTCCACCGGGCTTGGCTGGTTGGCGGGGGGCTGCTTGGGGGCTGCTCGGGGGGGTATGGACCGAGTGAATCCGGAGAAATTGATAGATCTTCCACGTATGGAAAGCTGCATTCTGGGGCCGGGGCATTCCACATTCCCCGCGGGTTAACAGGGGCCGAATATTATCAATTGATAGATAATGATAGATAATCAGTCTACGAACCCCTCATTCTCCAACACCTCTCGCCCTCAATTCATCCCCCAACCCTCCAGCAAAGAGCAAAGAGCAAAGCAGCACAATGTCCGCCCTCACCCCAACAACCGCCCACAGCACAATCAACCAACTAATAAAAAACCTCATAAACATCCACGACACAACCGGGAAATTCCTACTCCACCTCTCAGACGGGCGCATAATCGACACAAAGTCCTGGGCCGGGTGGGAATGGACGCACGGGATCGGGCTCTACGGGATCTGGAAATACTACGAGATAACAGCCGACCCAGCCCTGCTGGCCATAATCGAAGAATGGTTCGCCGCGCGCTTCGCCGAGGGCGGGACAACAAAGAACATCAACACGATGGCCGTCTTCCTCACCCTCGCGTACGTCTACGAGAAAACGGGAAATGCCACATACCTCCCGTGGCTCGACGCCTGGGCTGAATGGGCGATGCACGAGCTGCCGCGGACAAAATTCGGGGGCATGGCACATATCACGTACCTCACGGAGAACCAGCACCACCAGCAGTTATGGGACGACACGCTGATGATGACGGTGCTGCCGCTAGCCAAGATCGGGAAGCTGCTGAACCGGCCGGAATACATCGCGGAAGCGAAACGGCAGTTCCTGCTGCATATCAAGTACCTGTTCGACACCAAGACCGGGTTGTTCTTCCACGGGTGGACGTTCGACGGGAACCACAATTTCGCGGATGCGCGCTGGGCGCGGGGAAATAGCTGGGTTACGATTGTTATCCCGGAGTTCATCGAGCTGCTAGACCTGGCGCCGGGTGATCCGGTTCGGGTTCATTTGATTGATACGCTGGTTGCGCAGGTCGAGGCGTTGAAGAAGTACCAGACGGCTGAGGGGTACTGGCGGACGCTTCTGGACCATGATGATGCGGGGTCCTATGTTGAGTCCTCGGCGACAGCGGGCTTTGCGTGGGGAATTCTCAAGGCTGTGCGCAAACGGTATATCAGCGCGGAGTACAAGGCTGTTGCGGAGAAGGCGATTGCGGCGGTGGTGAAGATGGTGGATCACGATGGGGAGCTGCAGAATACGAGTTTTGGCACGGGGATGGGCGACTCGTTGGATTTCTATCGGAGGATTCCGTTGACGAGTATGCCCTATGGCCAGGCCATGTGTCAGGGGGCGCTGTCCGAGTGGTTGAGGGGGACTTTCTAGCTGTAAAAATATAGACTTCCTTGTATAGACTTGGTGGGGATATCAGTTGAAGAGAGAGAAACTGCTTTTGATGAATTACGGTATAGAATGTCAACAATTATCTGATAAATAGCTTGTGATTAATGATCTCATTACGATCCAACTACTCCAATGCTTATCTCGGAGGTCGCCGATGCCAGCCTTGGATGAGTAAATCCGAACCATAAGTATTGAACCACAAGTATTCTCCCAGCAGACCTCATTCAAACCTACTGTAACCCATCAAATCCACAGACACAGAGAACTCAAAGAGACAGAATGCTCTACACACACGCAACAATAATAACCCTCGACAGCACGCGCCGAATAATAACCGACGGCGCGCTACACACAACACACAACAAAATCACCGCAATCAACAAAACAGCCATCCTGAAAGCGCAATTCCCCCATGACGAAGAACACGATCTAACCGGGAGGATCATCATCCCGGGGCTAATCTCCACGCACATGCACACAGCGCAGACACTCCTCCGCGGAACGGCCGACGACCTGGAACTCGTCTCGTGGCTCTGCGAGCGGATCTGGGTGTTGCAGGGGAACTTCACGGCGGAGGATGGGTATGCGGCTGCGAGGCTGAGTATTGGGGAGATGTTGAAGAGTGGGACGACGTGTTTTTTGGAGAGTATGGTGTGTTGTCCTAGTTTTTTATCTTATAGTCCTGGTTTCCATTTGCATGATGGCTGACGATGTAGTTCGCTGATCGATATGGTTTCGAAGGGCTGTGTCGTGCAGTCGAGGAATCAGGTATTCGAGGCTGTCTCGGGAAAATCGTCATGGATATCGCGACGTACGCGAAAGACGAAGCGTGGGCGATGCACCCGGGGCTCGTCGAAGACCGCGAGACGTCGCTGCTGGGAACAGTGGCCATGTGGGAGAAATGGAACGGCAAAGCGAATGACCGGATCCGCGTGTGGTTTGGAGCGAGGACTCCGGGGGGGTATGTCCTCCTGATTCCTGATTCTACGATAATTAGGAGGTTGTATAATATATACTAACAGAACAGCGTCTCCGACAATCTCTACCGCGAAATGACATCAATCTCCAAAGCAAAAAACATCCCGATCACAATGCACTGCGCCGAAGTCAAAGCAGACAGAGTCTTCTTCGACTCCGTCGGGCACAGCCCCATGACATACTGCGACTCTGTGGGCCTGCTGTCGCCGTCTACAGTGCTCGTGCACATGGTGCACCTCGATGACAACGACATCAATCTCCTAGCATCATCAGGAACGCACGTCGCACACTGCCCAACCTCAAACGCAAAACTCGCCTCGGGGATCTGCCGCGTCCCGGATCTCCTGGAAGCAGGCGTCAACGTCGGCGTCGGCACAGACGGCGCCCCGTGTAATAACACCTGCGATCTCCTGCAGGAGATGAAACTCGCGGCGATCATCCACAAGAGTATCTCGTACGACCCGACGTCTGTCCCCGCCGAGGCGGTTCTCGAGATGGCGACGATCAACGGCGCGAAGGCGCTGGGGCTGCAGGATAGCATTGGCAGTTTGGAGGTCGGGAAGAAGGCGGATTTCGTGGCGATTGATGCGCGGGGAATCCATATGCAGCCGTGGTTTAATCCGGTCAGTGCGGTGGTCTATACGGCTACGGGGCGCGATGTGGATGTTGTTGTTGTTGATGGGAGGATGGTTGTGAGGGGGGGTGAGCTGTTGAGTATGGATGAGGCGGAGATTGTGCGTGAGGCGAAGAGGAGGAGTCGCGAGGTTGTCGAGAGGGCTGGATTAGGGGGGAAGGTTCAGCCTCGGTGGAGGATTGAGTAGCTTAGCTTATAGCTCAGAGACATCTATAAAAGTTCTTCATATAACCCGACAAATCTATACAACTGCTAGAAAGCCCGGATATCAAACGCCCCCGGAATAGCCTCACCAAGCGCCCACTTGATGCCCTCAACCATAACCTCATCCCACTTCTTACACACCGACAAGCGCTCCCCATACCGTCGGAACCCATGGGGCAGCCCACGAAACACATTCGTCCTCGTCGGAACCCTACCCCATTAGCCAAACACGCCCCCATTAGCCAAACACAAGCACAACCAGAAAAGAAGAACATAACATACCCATTCTCACACAACAGCTTCGCAAACAACAGCCCCTCATCCCTCAGCGGATCCCTCCCGGCAACCCCAAACGTCGTAGGCGGCAACCCAACAACCTGCTCGGCCGTCGCATTCCCCGGATTCAACCTCAGATCGCCCTCAACCTCCTTCCCCCCTGCAACCCCCAACAACCCGGTAAACAACTCCATAACCTCAAACGGCAAAACCGGCGCATCGCGATTCTCCACCCAACTCGAAACCCCAGGGTCCACCAGTTGCCCACGCACCCGGTCATAGCAATGATAATGCACCAAAGCAGGAATCATAAGAACCTGCCCACGGATCCTCGGCCTCTTAGTAAGCTCCTTATCCATCCCGATATTCTGCGCGAGAACCGTCGAAGCCGTAAGCCACGCCCCAGCCGAAATACCACCTAGTATCACACTATTGCCATCCCCGCCAATGAGGCCCAGATGGTCATGGACCCAGTAGAAGGCATCTTCGGCGTCGTTCCAGGCAGTCGGATACTGGTGTTCTGGCGTATGTCTGTAATTCACATTCAGCACGATAACTGGGATCCCCTGCTCCGCTAACGCGACGACAATGCGCGCACAGGCTGCGTCTTCTGTTGAGAGCGTCCCGAAGAGGAATCCGCCGCCGTGGAGATGCATGTAGACTGGTAGACGCTGGGTCGAGGCGTAGCCGATAGACCTGTACGTGCGTGCTGAGAGGGTACTACCGTCGCGGGTTGGGATGGTGTAGTCGTGGAGAGATACTTTTGTATCGAGACCTGGTCATCACATCTTACATTAGTTCCATCGTTTTCTATCACAGTGAGAGAAGGAAATACCCTGCTCGATCATATCCCTCGCCGAAACATCCTCGCGGGCTTTATTCGTCGTGGCTTTTAGTTCCGAGGTTGTCAGGCCCGTGGTGCGCGGGGGGAGGCCCCCCTCCTCCAGGGCTTTCCATTCTGCGCTGGGGCCGGTGTATTCTGAGAAATCCATTTCTTCCTAGTCAATCGGATGTCAGTCTAATCTCAATTAGAATAGAATATTAAAAGAAAAACGCCAAGTAAGCCGGCAGAGTATCTGTATCTGAATCCCTTCGGCTCGGCAATGACATTCAGGATAACCGAGTGCCGATTGCTCTGAACTGGTCTATATAACCTAGGTAATATACTAACGTGTTAATCGGATATCGATATCTATCAACCACGATGACCTCAATCCCATCAACACCCCCCAGCCGCTCCCTCCACGGCAAAACAGCCATCGTCACCGGCGCAGGCTGTCAAGGCTCCGGCATCGGCAACGGCCGCGCAATCGCAATCCTGCTCGCCAGCGACGGGTGCAATGTTCTCTGCGTTGATCTGAACCTCGAGTGGGCGGAGAAAACGGTGGCTATGATTGCTGAACAGGCAGCCTCGACCCCAACCCCAACTGGATCTGGATCTGGATCTGGATCTGGAGGATACGGCACAGCAATAGCACTAAAAGCCAACATAACAAACCCCACAGACTGCGTACGCATAATAACCACCGCGCTAACACACCCCCACTTCAACAACCGGCTCGACATCCTGATCAACAACGTCGGGGTAGCCGGGGCGCCGGGGACAGCGGTCGACGTGGATATGGAAGACTGGGCGAGGGGTCTGGAGATTAATGTCTCGAGCATGGTGCTCATGGCGAAACACGCTATCCCCGCGATGCAGAAAAACGAAGCCGAGGATGGTATAAAGGGCAGCATCGTCAACATGGGCAGCGTCGCCGGGCTAAAAGGCGGCACGCCGCATCTCCTCTATCCCACGGCCAAGGGCGCCGTTGTGAATATGACAAGGGCGATGGCGGCTCATCATGCGGCTGACGGGATTAGGGTTAATTGTGTTTGTCCGGGGGTTTGTTCCCCATCCATCCATCCAATCCATCCATATCAATATCCAGATATTATCTATCCATATATGTACGTTGTATGGCTAATCAGGAACTAACTAAATAATAGATGCTCTACACACCCATGATGTACAGCTCCGGAATGAGCGAAGCCGCGCGCGACGCCCGGCGGAAACGAAGTCTCCTGGGAACAGAGGGGACCGGGTGGGACTGTGCAACAGCAGTTGTATTCCTTGCCGGTCCGCACGCAAGGTGGATTACGGGCGTTATACTCCCTGTTGATGCGGGCGCGACGGCGGCTGTTGGCATTGGGATGCCTAGGGGGGCGAGTGTTAATGGGTAGTTCTCTTCTCTCTTCTCTTCTGTCTCTTTTCTTGGAATAGATGTATATTTCTGGTTTGATATCTTTGGAAGTATATATTATACCTAGTTGGCTCTGAGAGTATTGGTTGGGCTGGTTAAACAGTATACCGGAATTGAGGATTCTATCACATCAGTCAGTAAACACCTTGAAGCAGGGTACATTCTATCCACCCCAAAAACATACCGTCTTATCAGTAAGATCATCCTCATAAGCATGCTCAAACCCCTCCAACACACCCGTAGCGTCCCTTTGCCGATTATCCTTGAGGCAAACAACCCGGTAGATAAACACCAGCACACCGGCAATAAACGTCGTCACGACGGTGACGATAAAGCCCGGTACGTAGCGCGGGTAGTCCTGTGTTCTGAAGCAGAGCGGGCCAACGAAGTTTCCTGTGAGCTCCTTGATTAGCATCTGCAGTGCTGAGAGGGGGGGCAGTGCTGAGAGTGAGAGGGGGGGATCGATACCTAGGCAATACCCAATATACAAGCCCGACGAAGAAAGCGACCGTTTCGTGTACCCTGCAATATTCCCAATCTGCAGGCCCATAAGAACGGCATATCCCGCGCCCATAGTCGGGAGAATATAACAAGCGAAAAGCAACGCTCCCGTTTCATTTAGATCCAGGGTCAAGAGCAACAAACACGCAACAAGAGTAACCACCTGGCATCCAATAACCAGCCACGCGCGAACCCCTCTTCGCACGAACCGATAGCTCAGATACGGCAAGAGAAGCATCATAGTCCCCGCATAGAATCCCGACGGGATAACAAGGAGGAGAGACTGGAGGGTACTATACCCAAACGAATTAATGATAATAGGCGTGAAGGTCGAGATAGGCGCGTTGGCGATCATAGCCAGGAACGCGGTGAAGAATATGAGCCAGAATTTTGAATCTGTGAGGAGCTCTGTGACTTGGGATAGTTTGAAGTGGGTGTTGCGCACGCCGGAGTTGTTTGTGCGGAGTCTTGCGACGGCGATGTATTGTTCGCGGGGGGTGAAGCCGCGTGCGCTTATGGGGTCTGGGGGGAGGACGAAGTTGAGGATGACGCCCCAGATTATGGTTAGCCCGCCGGCGAACAGGTACATGTATTTCCAGGAGGAGAGGGCGCCGTGGATGTGGCCGAGGCCGTAGTTTATGAGAGGGGAGAAGATGCTGACGTAGCCGGTGCATGAGTACCAGATTCTGGCTTGTTAGCGGATGAAGCAGATGGAGGAGGAGGAGGGGGAGGAGGATACCCCATGCGCAGAGCCTGCTCGTCTTTCTTGTACCAGCCGCCCTGAGATCTTAGTATCTGGGAGACCCAAGGGGAGGGGCCATACCACAATCATCATGAACATCGGACTAATCCCGCTTTCGAGGAGCCCTAAGAAGAACCGCTGGGCGTAGAGTGACTGGTAGTTATGGCACACGGGCGTGAGGATCAGACAAATCCCCCAGATAGTCACGATGATTGACGCTACATGGTGGATGGGATATCGCTGTGCAAGGACCATGGTTGGATATGCGCCGACAATGAAGCCAAGGTAGAATATAGCCGCAGACATCGCGTATCGGTTTCCGATGAGGAGGTCTAGGTCTTCGCGAAGCCCGAATAGTGCCTACTTTGTCAGCTGAGTTTTGACTTTTACTTAGCAGGGTAGGGGACGCACTGCTTGGGACAGCATGGCCTTGTCGTAATACTGCAGGCCGTATGTCATGCATAGCAAGGGGAGGAGTCGCCAGTCGACCTTCCGGACAAGACGTTTCTCCTCGTTGGGCTCCCAGGATTCGTCGCCGGTGTAATGAGCTAGCACTTTCATTGCCTCGTCGGTGTGCTCTGTGTCAATCTTCTCGCTGGTCTTCTCGACGTGGTCGGCCATTTCGCTGAGCTTGCCCTTGTCGGACAGGCTGTCTGGGGTTGAAGAGTCCATCATTGAGTAACAATACGGGATGATTAAGATATCGAAATGAACAGGGGCGGCCAATGTCAACTTATAAAGACAAGGATGTAGTCAGCCTGCTAATCTGGAGACAATAAACAAAGAAAGTCCGGGGAAGGTCCACATGTATGAAACTATCCCCAGCTCTCGTTTAGCTTTCGGCTTGTACTAATGAAGCGGTATTGTTTATTACTACCGGTATGCAATACTAGTCTCTGTTTCTCCACCCAAGATGCGGAGTATACGGAGCATGGCCGATCTGTCTGACAGTGGCATCCAAGACAAGATCTCATAATTGACCACAGCTTCGACCTCAACATTGCAACAGGATCACCATGGCTGAACAGAATCGCCTCTTCAACATCCCCCCCGGCCAGTCAATCACGGTCAAACTCATCAACCCGGTGAACTTCGGCCCTTCACATCTCAAGCGGTTCATGACCCCCTCAGTACCAGGCCTGGAGACATTCGCCAGAAACCCGGCGTTTTCATTCCTGCTCGAGCACCCATCAGGACGAAAGCTCGTGTTCGACCTTGGAATCCGCAAGGATTACCAGAACTACGCTCCTAAGATTGCAAACTACATCCCCACGACGGGGTATACCATCGAGGTCACCCAGAATGTCGCGGACATACTCGAGGAGAGCGGCGTTCAACTAAAAGCAATAGAAGCGGTCATATGGAGGTAACCCCCACCCCCTTCCTTCCCTTCTATCTAGTCTAACAAAGCAGCCACTGGCACTGGGACCACATCGGCGACCCCTCAACCTTCCCACCAACAACAGACCTAATCGTCGGCCCTGGCTTCAAAGACGCAATGCTCCCAGGCTATCCAGCAAACCCCGACTCCCCTCTCTTAGAAAGCGACTACGCGTATGTCACCTAACCCCTTACAGTGCAATTCAGATCCATCCTAACAGACGAGACAGAAACCGCACCCTCCGCGAAATCACATTCCCAGAGCCAACCCTGCACATCGGCCAATTCCCAGCACACGACTACTTCAGCGACGGCTCCTTCTACCTCCTCGACAGCCCGGGCCACGCAATCGGGCATCTCTGCGGTCTCGCGCGCACAACTACAACCCCGGATACATTCATCCTCCTCGGCGGCGACATTGCGCATTTTACGGGGATTTTCCGGCCGTCAACGCACTTACCCATGCCGGACTCTATATCTCCACATCCATTCTCTTGTGCACCGGCAGAAGCGGCGTTCTGCCCGGGAAGCGCATGGGAGGAGCTCCAGCGTTCTCGTGGCCGAGGGGTCTCGGATTCGTTGTTTTCTCCGACGTTCGGATATGATGTCCCGCGCGCGATTGACACGATTGGGAAATTGCAGGAGGTGGATTGTGATGAGGATGTGTTTGTGATTATTGCGCATGATTTTGCGGTGAGGGATGCGGTTGACCATTTTCCGTTGTCCTTGAATGGGTGGAAGGGGAAGGGGTGGGGGAGGGAGTTGCGCTGGGCTTTTTTGAGGGAGTTGGAGGGCTATTGGAGGGGGTTGGAATAGATCAGTAGTCTTGTTTCAATCTGTATAGCTTAGTCTGTATCGGCATTCCTCCGGCTGTATGCCATCCATGTCTAGTCTCGGATCTTGGCTCGGGAATCTGCTTTTGGATAACCGACGGTAGAATGATATGATGATATCTCGACAGTCAAGATGTGGAGATCGAGATAAAGCTCTACTCCAGATTCACCCCGGGACTCAACCCCGCGTTAGTACTCAAAGTCATATATATCACTCTAACCCAACATACATCAAGTGAACCACCACCCCCGCAAACCCACACAACACGCCAACGCCAACATGGGCAGCATCGAACCCCCCCACATCCACCAAAACGCCAACCTAGACTACGACGTGTTAATAATCGGCGGCGGCCTCAGCGGCATCTACACGCTCCACCAAATGCGCACACTCAACCTGCGCGCTCGCGTCCTCGACGCAGCCAGCGGCCCCGGCGGCACTTGGCGCTGGAACACATACCCAGGCGTCCGCTTCGACTCCGAGTCCTACTCATACGGCTTCTCCTGGTCACAGGAAGTGCTCGACGAATGGACGTGGAGCGAGCATTTCGCCGGCGGGGCCGAAACGCTGCGATACTGCGAGTTTCTCGTACAGAAGTTTGATCTCCGGCGGGATATGCAGTTCGACACGACGGTTCAGAAGGCGCATTTCCAGCCGGAGTCTAGTTCGTGGGTTCTCACTGACGACAAGGGGGCTGTTTACACGAGTCGCTGGGTTGTAACATGCATGGGCATTCTTAACCAGTTTACACTCCCTGATATCCCCGGCGTGCATGACTTCGCAGGCCAGACAATACACACAGCGCGATGGCCCGCAAACGGCGTCTCCTTCGAGGGAAAGAGGGTCGGTATAATCGGCACAGGCGCAACAGGGATCCAAGCAATCCAAGAAATCGCCAAAACAGCAGGCCACCTGACAGTCTTCCAACGAACGCCGAACTGGAGCGCACCATTGAACAACGCACCAATATCGCCCGAAGAAATGGCCCAGATCCGGCAGGAATACCCAGCAATCTTCCAGAAATGCAAAGACTCCTACTCCGGCTTCATCCACCAACCAGGCCCGGCCTCCGTCTTCGACATGGCCCCGGCAGCCCGCGAGGCCTTCTGGAACGACCTGTATAAAACCCGCGGCTTCGGAAAATGGCTCTCGAACTTCAGAGACATCTTCACAAACAAAGAAGCAAACGCCCTGTACTCAACCTTCATCGCCAACAAAATCCGGCAGCGCGTCCACGACCCGCAAACCGCCGAAAAACTCATCCCAAAATGCCACGGATTCGGCACGAAACGCGTCCCTCTCGAGACAAACTATTTCGAAACATACAACCAGCCAAACGTCTCCCTCGTCGACGTCAGCAAGGCCACGAACCCCATCCGCAGAATCACCCCCACCGGAATCGAAACCGAAGAGAGCACACACCCCCTCGACATCCTCATCTACGCGACAGGCTTCGACGCCGTGACAGGCGCATTCACCTCCATCGACATCCGCGGCCTGCACAACACCCCCCTCTCCGAGAGCTGGAAATCCGGCCCCCGCACATTCCTCGGCCTCTTCGCACAGTCATTCCCCAATATGCTCATGGTCATGGGCCCGCACCAGATGTACGGGAACTTCCCGCGGAGCATCCAGAACGCGGTCGAGTGGGTATCAGCCTTTATCAAGTTCGCGTGTGAACACGGCATAAGCTATGCGGAGTGTACGCGCGAGAAGGTCGAGGAGTGGACGGAGCATGTGCATGCCTGCGCCCAGGGGTTACTGGCGAATGAGGTTGATTCGTGGATGACGGGCGTGAATCGGAATCTGGCGCATAAGCAGAAGAGGATCATTGCGAGGTATAATGGCTCGGCTGGGGGGTATCGGGAGAGGGTGGAGGATGTGGCGCGGAGGGGGTATGAGGATTTGATATTGAGGTAGCTTTTCTATACTCTATACTTTGCTTTTAATGTACTCGGTCTCGATTGGACGTATCGTGACTATATTCATCCATGTATGGCTAAATAGGGATATGTATATATATATATATATATATATCACATAAACAACCCATCCTCGAAATTATACCCCTCAAACAAATCCTGAAACTGCACCATCGTCTCCGGAAATACATCCTCAAAGAACATCCCATCTGTCCGGGGGACAAGTAACCGCTCTGCAACACCACTCGTCTGCGCCGTCGCAAAGGGGAAGTAGTCCATCCAGTTAATGTCATTCAACGGGTCATCCCGTACGCCTTCTACTGGGGCAACAAACCCAGGTCCAGGTTCAGATCCAGGTCCAGGACCATTCTCAGGGTCATGACTCGGCTGAGATCCAGGACCAGGACCAGGACCAGGACCAGCCTGCAGGTGGCCACCAAGATGATGAAACCCCGAATTCGACAACGAAAGCAACGCCGACGCACCAGCCGCACCCGGCCTCAACCGCTGAAAGCCATCATGGAAGATATTCGCGGTCGGCCACTGCCTGCGCAACTGATCGACAGCCAAAGCCAGGATATCCAGATCCTGATTTGCGGCGTCGGCAAGGCCATCGACGCGGCAGGCCTGGAGCAGAGCAACAAAGGCCATGCCGCAATACCAGCCCGTAATAGCCATCATGAAATTGGTAGATCCGCGGGCAAGGGTATCGCGGAAGATACGGGCGGCGCAGGACGCAGCTAGGATGGCAGGCGGGTATGCTTCTGGGTTGTGGGGTTGGTAGGGTTGTTTGAGGTGGAGCATTATGATGACGGCGAGGTAGGGGAGGTGGAGCTGGTGGATGTCTCTGTTGAATGACGTTGTGCGGTCTGTATTGATTGGGAGCTGGAGGTGTGGTGGGAGGGATTGGACCCAGTTGATGAGTTCTCTGGCGAGATGGGTTGGGAATGATGATGTGGTGTTTGGCTGGGAGAGGGATTTTGCGATCTTGCCTATGATTGCGCACAGGCGGACCCAGTGTATAAAGATTTCAGCGCGCGTGCGTGCAGCGCTGTTTTCAATGGCGTCGGGGAAGTCGTCTAGGGATGGTTCTGGGATGTCGCAGTCGGCCGGGTCGATGATTGTTGGTTTGGACTGGCAGATAGCCGTGAGACGCTCTCGCGCGAAGGCCGTCCACCAGATGCGGCGGCGGATGAGGTGCGAGCGGTGGTTTGCAGGGTGATTGTGCTGGGACGAGGCTGGGCCAGGACCGAGGGAGGGTTGCTGGTGGACGCCTAGCTGCTGGCAGTGGCGGATGACAACAGACGTCCACCACCACGAGGAATGCCGGTGGAGGATTGAGGGGGGGCGAGGGCTCCACCAGTAAAAGAGCGAGACGGCTTGGAGGGAGCGTACGACGTCCGGTTCTGCGTCGTTGTAGAAGAGGTTGCGTGCGCGCTCGTAATACGCGGCTGGACCGTCGTGTGGCATTACAGGAGGCTTGATATGGCTCCCGACTACGGCCAGGGCATTGATTAGCAGCGGCGACAGGGATATCGCATCGATATTGAGCTGGTCACGGTCTAGAACCGGACACCAGGTAGAACAGAAGTCGACGTATGTCTCGATGAAGCTCTGCTGTAGGTCGGGACTAGGAAGAAGGCGTGCATCCGGCTGCCGCTGGGCGAGGAGACGCTGTTCCTGATTGCGCGCATCGGCTTGGATTTCAAGCTCGTAGTAACGCGAGGACAGATGGCGCGTCTCGGTGTCGTCGGTACGACAAGTTGCAGGCGAACAGCTCAAGCCGCCAGCGGTTTGGTCGGCTGGACAGGGATTACAATGGCCTGCAGCAGTATCGGGCAGGGCAGGGTTATCGAAGCTCCAGATCCATTCCGGCTCCTGCGTTTCGGCTGTGTCTGTTTCCCTCTCACTCGGCTGCGACGGCTGCGACGGCGACTTCTTGTTCGCAATGCTGCTACTCGGGGGCGTCAACGGCGCACGCGTTCGCCGGCTGGTCCGTTTCGACGGCCTCATGCGACATTCTTTGCCGGCCGACTCACAGTTCGTGCAGTTGCTGAGTCCCTGCCCGGTGCGGACTTGAAGGTCGCATCGGATCTACTTCTTAGTCCCAGGCTAGTTCGGATATAGTAGGGGAGGTATGTACCTTTTTGCTATGGCAGATGGTGCAAGCCAACTCAGCGCGCTTGCGCTTTGGCTGGTGGCCGGTAAACTGAAGCCAGGGTGTTGTCATAACCATTATTGCATGATCTGGGATACATTGAGACAGAATTCCGCAGACTTCGGTTCAAATGCCAGCTCGGCTACTCCGGATTGTCTGGGTGCGGGGTGCTGTGAGTTGGAGACAGCTTGATCCTTCGCTTGGATTGGCCTCTGCTTGTTGGTTATGGACTAGTCTGTGACTATCACTGTAAATCTGCGTATTTCCTCTGCCGAGAGATGGTATAATGCCGGTATACAGAGTAGTTACTCCTCCCCTCTCGGTTATCCTAAAACGGTAACCCTAACTCCTGGCCCAGGGACCCGGTGTACGTCGATAGCCCAACACATGTAGAATGAGACCGTACGGTCTCCTATCTCTATACATATACCCCAATGCAACGCCAAGTCACAACTCCCAGAACAACAGAATCAAAATGGCTATCCGCACAGAACAACAAGTCAACGGCCACGCCGCGAACAGCCACACAAATGGCACAAGCAACGGAGCTTCAGAACCGCCTCCCACCCCAGAAACACCGCCTCATCCTCGCTCCGTCCCTCTAAACAATGAATACGGCTATACCCCGCGCAAACTACGCATCATCACCATCGGCGCTGGCTTCAGCGGCCTGCTCATGGCGCACAAGATCCAGCACCGCTTCTCTGAACTCCAGCAGTTCGTCACGCACACGATCTTCGAGATGCGCAGTGACATCGGCGGCACTTGGCTTGTTAATAATTATCCAGGTGTACAATGTGACGTTCCAGGTAAGCCTACTACTTACTAATACCACTTTCCCTGATATTCTAATCTAATAAACACAACAGCACACATCTACGCCTTCCCCTTCGACCCAAACCCCGCCTGGACGAAATTCTACTCCAGCGGCCCCGAAATCCAAGCATACATCAAGCGCACCGTCACGAAATGGAACCTCGACCGAGACATCCAGCTGAACACACGCGTCGTCGGCGCACGCTGGCAAGAGAACTCGGGAACATGGAAAGTAACCATCGAGCACGCCGGCGTGCGGCGAGACGAGATCTGCGAGATCCTCATCTCCGGGCAAGGCGTCCTCTGCCACCCATCCTGGCCCTCAATCCGCGGTCTGCACAGCTTCAAGGGGAAAATCGTACACTCGGCCGAATGGGACCATGATTTCGATTACGCGCACAAGCGCATTGCTGTTATCGGGAATGGATCCTCGGGGATCCAGATTACGCCGCAGATGGCGAAGCTGCCCGGTACGCAGGTCGTGAATTATATGCGCTCCGCGGCGTGGATTTATTACCGTGTGCCGCCGTCCAAGCATCTTGGGAGGGATACGGATGAGGTGAATCCGGTTTATTCGGAGGAGGATAAGATGAGGTTCCAGGATCCGGAGGTTCATCGCGCTTATCGGAAGGGGATTATTGATCGGACGAATAGGGCTTTTAAATTGGTATGTCTTGCAACTTCCTGGAGAGATAGGGTTAGGACAGCAGGCTAACTAGAACAGTTCCTAAAAGGCGAAAACAACGAAGAAGCCGTCCGTTTCGGCACAGAGCAAATGGCCTCAAAGCTGAACTACGACCCTGAACTCTGCCGAAAGCTCATCCCCAAGTGGGAGGTTGGCTGTCGCCGGGTGACGCCCGGTCCTGGCTACCTGGAATCGTTCTCCAAGCCGAACTGCAATCTCAGCGACAGCCCTATAACGGAGATCACAGAGAACGCCGTACACACCGCCGACGGGCAAGTCTTCGAATGCGACGTCGTGATCTGCGCAACGGGCTTCGACGTGTCGCATCGGCCTAAGTTTCCACTCATCGGGCAAAACGGAGCAAACCTCGCAGAGAAATGGGCCGATGAGCCGGAATCATACCTCTCCGTAGCGACAGCCGGATTCCCGAACTATTTCATCTTCACCGGACCCAATTCCCTCGGTGGACATGGGAGTCTGGTTGAAGCACTGAACTGGACGGGCGACTACTTCGTGAAATGGATCAAGAAAATCGCAACAGAGGACATCAAATCCGTTGCCCCGAAGAAGGCCGCCGAGGAAGCCTCCGTGCGCTACGGCGATGAAGTACATAAGACGATTGTCTGGACTGGCGGTTGTAAGAGCTGGTATAAGCGGAATAAGGCGAATGGCCGGGTTACGGCGTTGTTTGGGGGTTCTGCGTTGCTTTTTAATAGGTTGATCAGTGAGCTGCGGCCGGAGGACTTTGAGATCGAGTATCGCAGTGCGAATTCGTTCAGGTTTTTGGGGAATGGGTTCTTGGAGTATGAGTTGGCTCCGGAGAATGATCTGGCGTGGTATGTTGAGTTGCCGGAGCCGGTGAAGGGTGTATAGATACCTAACCTTTAGACTGTTTCTTTGATGTCCATAGCATTAATTGGTTTCCCTCGTCTCGGTTATCCGTTTCGAGCTCAGCTCGGTAACCCTGGGTGCATATATACCTGCTTCATCCTCGTAGATATCTCACATACTTCATTACCCATACAATTTCCAACATGTCCATTCCAACTACAATGCACGCCTGGCGCAAGCACAAGGGCAACCCATCCCCGGTTAGCCACCTCGTATATGCTATCTTCCCAAACGCCTAACAGCTATGTAGGTCTGGGAAGAAGTCCCCGTCCCATCGGCTCCTCCAACAGGCCTACTAGTGAAACTACTCGCCTCAGGAGGTATTTTCCCCTTTCTGTCTGCCACGATCTCTCAAGTCCTCATAGGATAGATAGTATGCCATAGCGACCAAGCTCTCCTCGCCGTCGAAGACCATCCTCACTTCAACGACGTCTATATCCTCGTAATCAATCCTCTTCCTACCTAATTAACTAGTACCTAGTTAACCCACCAGCCATATTCAAAAGCTAACCAACCCTATGGAAAGGGCCACGAAGGCAGCGGCGAAATCATCGCAATCGGCGAGAACGTTACTGATGAACGGTTTCAAATTGTATGTCTCTACCACTTTATCACTCAATCCGAACTCCCATAGCCCATAATACTAACAGAGACTTTATTTAAAATGATCAGGGCAACCGCGTCGCCCTCCTCGCCGTCCCCGGCTGCGGGCTAGACACATGCCCCGAATGCTCGCGGGACCTCTCCCAGCTCTGTCCCTCCGGAATGCACCACGGTATAGGCCAAGACGGGTTCTACGCTGAGTACGTGGCTATTGATGTCCGGGGTGCGGTTCCCTTGCCTGCCGGTAAGGTACCCGTCTATTCCTTCGATCACTACCCCCAAATATTCCCAGAATTCAGTACATTCAACACATGCATACTAACGAACTGCCCTGCTTCAGGCGTCTCCCCAGAAGTAGGCGCAATAGCAACCGACGCCGTGACAACAGCCTACCACGGCATAGTACGGCGAGCAAAAGTCCAGCCGCACGAAACAGTCTTCCTGTTCGGGCTCGGAGGGCTTGGGTTCAATGCTCTGCAGATAGTGGTACGGCACATAAAAGCACGGGTGATAGTGAGCGACATCCGCGAAGAGAAACTAGCCTTAGCGCGAGAATTATTGGGCGTTCCAGCTTGCGACATCGTCCCTACCGCCGCCGGAGGACGAGGAGGCTCAATCCCGGAATACATTCGTAAACAGGGAATCCAAATCGACACGGTGCTTGAATTCGTTGGGACGAAGCAGACGTTTGCGGATGCGCAGGCGATTGTGAGGCCTGGGGGGAAGATATTGTGTATTGGGACGCTGGATCGGGTTAATGAGTTGGATATGAAGAATGGGATTCGAAAGCGGCTGAGTTTTATTTTCTCGTATGGGGGCCAGTATCGGGATCTTGTGGAGGTGCTGGGGCTTATTCAGGAGGGGGTTTTGAGGCCTAGGGTTGGACGCGCGAGATTGTCTGATTTCCCGGTTGTTTTGAGGGAGTTGTGTGAGGGTGTTGTTGAGGATAGGGTTGCGTTGATGGGGAATGCATGATGCTTGAGATCTTGAGATTGATTACGATTCTATTTATATACTGCGCGACGCGGGAAACTAAGTACAGTCCGGACCAACGCCTTGCTGGCGTGGGTATAAGATCATGTGCTCGTGATTACATACAAGTTCGTGAATTTAGTAAGAAGCTGAGGCTATACATCGAATGCTCGTCAGTAGTCATGTCTCGGAGAGACGGCGCGGTTAAGATGCATTGCATCGTGACACCGGGTACGGCGTATGTTTATATAGTGCGGGATAGATGACCGCTGGTGGGAGAGAGAACGTGATTCTGGTCAGCCCTTGGTGGTGATATCATCGATGCGAGCGCGCCTCCATGTAAAGCCGGCTGCGTAGTGCTTGTTAAGGGCTATTGCTCGTCGAAGTAGGCCAGGTTAAGGTGGGCGAGAGGGTCGAGAAAGTGTGGATGAAACTGAGACAGGGCGTCTGCGATCCGATAAACTCAGACTATCAACGGAAACGGCCCACGGGTACTGGTTCGAGCGGCGATTGGCAGGCGCAGCATGGGTTACATCGCCAACGATGTTTTCCGGGTTGACAAAAGTCGGGAACTGGTCCTGCTCGGTAGAACTGGTATCTTGCCGATGAGGTTGCACGATCTCCACGAGTTTCCGCAATACTCCGCATTCGAGTTTCAACTTGATACTGTACACGGCTGCTTTGATTGTTGTCTGGAGGTACCATAATCCGCGGTATTCGAGGACTAGAAGGGCAACATCCATACCGATGATGATCAGGTTGATTGCAAGAAGTTCGTAAAGGACCCGAGTACGGCGCGTGTCCTTCTCCGGCCGCAAGTGTAATAGCCTTGAAGTCTCCCAGATGTAGATGGACGATATGAGAATTTCCTGCGCGCAAAACCAAGCCACCTGCAATCGTTCCATGACATTGTATCCCATGATGATCGGACGCGTGCGAACGTAGGCGGCGGAGAAGGTGAGGATCGTAGTCGGAATGAGGAGGATGATCGCGTCGATAATGATAAGATACAGCACGAAGCGAAGTATTTTGCGATTCTGCAGAACCAGATGCAGACGAGAGTATAGGACGACCGATTGACCAGGAACCATAAAGTAAAACCCAATTGTCGATATAGCAATGGCCAGCCAGGTAGGTCCAAGAGCGAAGAACTCCATGAGATATCCGACAGCATGAGGTATCACGCCAATGATACCTGACAAGAGCATGGTCCAAAAGTATAGTCCCGAGTAGCGTTGAAAGGTGAAGAGGATGAGGATAACGAGTTCCACCGCATTGTATAAAGCGAGAGTGCTGAAAGTGACGACGACGATCTTGACCGGTACGTTGTTCCCTTTGTAACCTCCAATGAGTCCATCAGGCGGCTGCGTAAGGTCGGTCGTCATGCCGAAGTTGTCGTACGCTGAGGCCAAGGGCATAATACAGGGTGCGCAAAAAGGTAAGTTCAATTGATCAGTGAAGTTGAATGAGTCGTAGGCGCCATCTCGATCACGCCCGGATAGGAAGCATGCGCTTCCCCTGATGCATCGTGGTGTTTGTCAAGGTGGTTGAGGGTCAAGGTCAGAAAAATGAGGGAAAGTTCTCCCAGTCGGCGACGTCTCCGCTGCGGGATCCTGGTAGAATCAGTGAACCAGGGGACTTGCGTGGCAAAGGCTGGGCAATAATGGGGATTTTTGAGGCCTTCCACCGTGCTTGATTTCAAAGGTGGCAACGGCTCGGAACCAAGGAGTCCTTTTATGTCGAACCCCTTCCCCAGTGCTCCAATCGCAGGGGAAGGCCGGAGCTGCGGCCTTGACAGGGAGCGTTACAAGGATGAAGAAATGGAAGGCAAAGCCTGACAGCGACTGGCCGGTCAAGAGCGAGAAAATCAACAGGCTTTCGGACTGAATTGCTTCATTTCGCTTGGAGCTGCAGGACAAATTAGTCAGCACTGGGGAAATTTCGTTAAAGTTTGGGGAACCTGCGCTAATCCTCGATCGGGCCTAGTGTATCGTTCAAGTCCATCACGTGTGCGCCACGAGGCAATTCTTCCTCGCAGATACACGGACTTTTATCGGTCTTTCCTATATTCAGCACTGTTATGCCCCAGACATTCCTTCTCCTGTTCATGAAATGAGGGTCGAAGGGCCTGCTGATGCTGCGATGCCATCTCTCAGCATATCCCTGTAGACACGCCCCACCTCCGCACCATCTGGCGTCCGGGGTTACACGAACTTACACCTGCCTTCGGAGTCGATCACGAATTCGTCAAAATTCTCCTCTTGTACCACACAAATGTCCTCGTGTCTTGCCGGATAGGCAGATTTATCTGTGCCAGTGACGAGGGGTGGCTATGTGTCACAAAATATAACTTTTGGAAAAGTTCGAGGCAGTGAGCCATGGCTTCGGGCAGGACTCGATCCATAACCTCCGGAGTACCCTGTCACTGTTTCAGAGTCTGGTTAATGAATTGTGGGGACCCCTCATTCCATTTCTTGACCGCTGGGGAGCCCCTGAGTTGGCCCAAACTGTGCTCAGCCCTTTGTCCCGTGCGCATGGGCAGGGACTGGAGTTCATGAACATTATTCCTGGTGACCTGCCTCTTCTAGGCAACCTTGGCATTGGCACTCAACATAACTTTAACCAAGGTTGAGAGTCGTGCATGTCTTAACTGACTAGGCTTTGAGGGTCAGCTTCGGAGTCTTGGCCAGGACGAATTCAAATAAAGTCAGATGCGATCTAACTAGGTATCTACTCCATGCATGTCAGATGATGGCGCATCCTTTTGGGTTTGGCCGTTGTGCCATCAAACTTGCGAGTCTTCGGCTTTCCCACAAGCAGGTGCCATCAATTCTTCGTCGCTTTGTCTCAAAGTAAGCGGGGCCAGCGAGCTGCCCAGTCATATCTGCTCAATCTGAACCTCATGATTCACATCAATGAAAGCAAACGATTCCAGTCCCCTGCTAAGGCCTTATCGCCCCCTCCGCTGTCCTCCCTTTGCTCCATCCCTCTACCCATTGATCTTCAATAACCCTCAACTGGAGGTCCTGCGTTTGCTTGAAGTATCCCTCCGTATAATCATCCATGTCCACATCCTTGAATCCCTCTTTCGCAGCCGACACCGGGGTAATCATCAACGAGTGGCCTACCATGTCAGCTTAGCATATATCCCGGCTCAATACGCAGTAGCCAACTCACCATTTATAGTCCGGTCACTCGCAATGCGCATAAAGCATTTGGCCACGTCTTCCTGCGGTGCAAACCCAACCCCTTTTGCTGTCAGTTCAGCTTCGTATGCCGGTGACCGGATGGCGCTTTTGATGTAGCTATTGACTTTCATTAGCCCGTACACATCCACCGCTAAATGAGGGGGTAATACCAAGGTGCAACGTAGTTAATCCGGATACCTTGCTCCCACGAGCTACGCCGGGCTACTCTCATCAGGCCACGCAGAGCATATTTCGTACACGTGTATTGCCAATTAGCCTGTCTCTGTCAGTACAGCTCTGCTGCGTAGTACGAGCAAACATACAGGTGAGTCAATCCACGCAACCATACTCCCCGTGATAATAAAGCAGCGGTCTCGATCATCGGTATCAGGTTGTTTCCGGAAGTAGTGCACAGCTAACTTCCATGTATACAGTGTCCCTGTGAGGTTCACGTCCACAATACTCAGGGTTGGCTTGACAGGGGGCGCATTGATATCTACCATTGATTAATTAACTACCTGTTAGCCAAACAGAAGTGGTTATCGGCAAGGAAGGACCATACCATCCAGCGGCCATAGCGTATCCCCGCTAGCCCGACTAATCCCTGCGTTCGCAATCACGATGTCACAGCTTCGACTCGGTGAGTTGGTGATAGCCGCTTCGAAGACTCGCGCTTGGTCGTCCCAGTTGACGATGTTGCATTGCACGAATTGGGCGTTTCTACTCTGTCAGTAAGTAACAGATGTGTAAGTTGGGGTTATGGTTATAGACACACGGGGAAAGCTCTTCTGCAAGTTGTTCACCCCGCTCGACGTTCAAATCGGCGATGGTTACGAACGCACTGTCCCGTCCGGGTTGTTAGGTACCTTCCAGGATATATAGATACGACGTACCCGACTTCTGCAAATTGGCGGACCGTCGTCTCGCCCATGCCATTGGCACCTATCTGGTCAGCTCAGTATCCTAGAAGGAGAGAAACAAATATACCTCCGGTGACAATCACACTCTTCCCCTTGACTTTGCTAGGGTCCGGGGGGATAGTGCAATCCACGGGCCCGGTATATTCGTATCGAGGGAGCTGAGGCATAGCGTAAGTCTAAGGCAGTCTAATATGGTGATCTGAATAGAGAGTTATTTTTCCGACGGGTGCCTGAATATAAATGACATCTTAAACATTCCCCAGATAATGTCGATTGCGGGGAAATTCCGATCTCTTCGGCTATCTGTTTTTGGGTAGCCGTTGCCTGATTTACCATGATTTCGGTACTGCGTCGATGCAGCTGGAGCTTACCTTGAGTGATGTGAGAGAACAGAATTTACTTTTGGTTTGTCTGAGCTGTTGTAGTAACTAGCTAGCTATTGAAGCGTGTCAAAGGAGTATAGAGTTCCTGCCTTATATTCCAGGCATTAATTATATCAGGCAACAGTATCAGGCAACATTATCATGCAGTCTCACCACGTGCTGAGGCCTCAGCTTTTATCAAAATTATCCCCGTATCAATATCAATATCATCTATTTCATCCTGGCTATACCTTGAAGATGTCGAAAGCATGTTCCCATAATTCAATCACATACACTTCTTCTCCCCACGCGGCGGAGGCCAAGTATAAACAACCCAGCCTCAAAGGACGCCATGATCCCATGAAACCAGCGCCATCGTCAAAACTGAAGACAACTCCTACAAGGTCTGATCTACATAATTTCCCAGCTCCGTTGGTTCTACCTGGGGATGATCTAGCCCTCGACCCCAAATGCCCCCCTCAATCGTTCCAGAAGTGGTACGATGGGAAAGGAAGAAATAACGTGACAACACGACGGAAGACGGTTTACGTGCTTTCACCACCTTTAGTGGACACAGACATGTCTGTTGTTGAGTCCTGGACGAAGCCGTTGCACAGCGATTCCAGATCTCAAATATCAGCCCCTGACACTCAAGACGTGATCAACTACCTATCAGCCTTCTACCACGGTAACCCGGTCAAACACCTTGAGATACCCAACTGGAAGTTCACCTCCTGGTCAGAAGATGCCCTCAAGGCAAAGAAGTGCAAGCTCTCCAAAGAGGAGTTACCGTTTATTGGGCTGGCAGGTCATAAAGAGGTTGTCCGGATCCGAGTCCGTCCCTGTCCGGATGAAATCTACACTCAGCAGCTAAATCTCGACGACCTGCTTGATGCAGCGATTGCTGTCCTGCCAAAGGACGGGTATGCGGTATGCATGCTTGTGAATCATGATCTGTACGAAGACGAAGATGACGCATTTGTCTGCGGGAGAGCGTATGGAGGAAGTCGAATCTCGGTTGTCTCTACAGCGAGATACAACCCGCTTATCGATGGGATACAGTCTGTCGAGCGGACGCATGCGTGGCCAGCGGCGCACTGTACATCATACATTGATGATCTGTGTGGGAAGGAGGGAAGTCCACCCAAGAAGACGAAGACCTCATCCGAGCAAAATCCGAAAAGTGAAGATAGAAAAGCACCGCTTGATGCAGCACTTGTAGCCTTTGCTAAATCGATTTCTCGATCGTCCCGTGAAGATGACTCCGGCCTCTGGCTCTGGCGCATCATTCGCACAGTAAGCCACGAACTGGGTCACTGCTTCGGCATCGGCCATTGTGCGTACTATGCTTGCATTATGCAGGGAAGTGCCTCTCTCTCTGAAGACACGCGACAGCCACCGTACTTGTGTCCTGTTGACTTGGCGAAGGTGCTCTTCGCGACGGGGTCCACTGTGCGTGCTAGGGATGAGGCGCTGTTACAGTATTGTGAACAGTCAAAGCTGAGGGAACTGGCACATTTCCAAGCATTTGCTGCGTGGCTGAGGGCGTCATTGAATCAGATTGCGTTTCTGACATAGAGCATTAGAGCAAGGTGAATGGAGAGATGTTGTCTTGTATAGGAGAGTCGGTCGAAGTCACATGAGACCTCTGACGTAAGGCCTTTCTGCCTCAGGCAGCAAGCGTCCCACATGAGCTTCTGGCTTCCTTCTCAACTCTTCGACTCACTCTCGTCGCACTCATTCTTATTTCCTTCCTTTATTATTATTTCCTTCCTTTATTCTTACTTCTCCTCCCTGGGATACCTTTTAGATCCCTTTCCTAAGCTACTCGAAGATGCCCTAGTCTCGTCCGTTCTCTCCGCAAAACTCCGCTCTCTACCTCGCCTCTTCCGTACACGTCATGGTGTCCCTCTGGCCGTTTAAGGTATGCCAACACCCATCTAGTTTCATTGCAAAAGACTCACATACGTAACAGGGAGAGGACAACTCCCCGGCCTCTTTTGAGAAAACACTCGCGACTCTCTCTACGAAAATCACCCAGACCACATCCCGCCTTGACCTTCACCGCCAGCATGCCCGCCGCTTCAAAGCCCTTTGGACACTTTACACCACCTTCATTTACCTTCTCTATTCGGTCATTCTCGCACTCGTTCTAGGATGGCAGAACTGGGGTTTGACAGAATATGCTGCGATCATTGGAGGGCCTGCGATGTATGTTGCTTCTCCACGATCGTGTTCATCACTAACAAGACAGAATCTACGTTGTTCGCGCAGGAGGAACGAAGTACTACGACTACCGGATCAACAACACCCAGAAATACTTGGACAGTCTACAGAAGCAAAGCGATGAAACCATTGAGAAGCTCAAGGTCGCTACTAGGTACAACTCCACCCAGCAACTGCTGGAAAAGTACGGCGATTCTCCCAAACGCGCGAAGAGCGGTGACCAGAAACCGAAGCCGGAGCCAAAACGCAAGCCATCCATCCAGCAGCAGACGCCAGTTCAGCGAACCGGCCTTCCTCCCCCTCCCACCGCCAATATTCGCCGACCGACACCACCGCCTCCAGAGCAGCCGTCATCCCCATACCCACCACAACAACCTCAATTCCCTCCTCCCACCCCTCCTACTCCGGTGGATGAACCGGACTTCGCTCCGAATGCTTTCCCCGCGCCGCAACAGTATATTGAACACTCGCGCTGGTACGACCGCCTTCTTGACGTCCTCTTGGGCGAAGATGAAACCCAACCAAAGAATCGAGTCGTCTTGATCTGCACAAATTGTCGTCTAGTGAATGGCCAGGCCCCTCCCGGCATGAAGTCGCTCGAAGAACTCGGCCGCTGGCGGTGCGGGGGGTGTGGGTCATGGAACGGCGAAGAAAGCGCGGCCAAGAAAGCCCTTGCAGATATTCAAGACGACCCTGAGTCGGTAGAGGCCGTTTCCGACGCTGAAGCGGATGCGGAACATCGTTCTTTTGCTTCTACCGGTGAGGGCACAGATGATGGCGTCCTTGTCACTAGAGAAGAAGACCAGGACCAAGTCGAGTCCCCGAGCTCTTCCGGTGCAGAGACACGAAATGAAGAAATAGAAGAAGAGGCGCAGCCGAAGACCAGGTCTCAGCATGCGACTCGGCGACGCGGGCGAAAGGGATAGCTCACCATTTATCTATCCGGTTCTGTTCATTGATTTCTTTGCGTCCACTTTACATCTGTCATTGAGCGTTTCCTTGTGTTTCCTAAGATTGCGAGATCATACGTACGGCTCGGCCGGTTGGTTCCATTCCTCAAATTACAGTGTAGGTGTCTACTCTTAGGCCTTCTTCAGATTTTGTAGCCACGGAAGAACGGATTGTACCCCCTACAACAATCTAAACGATTCCAGCGCCATCTATCTATATGGGCATCTCTTGCTCGCAACGTCGGTTTACAATTAAGCATTCATTCGTCCAGATTCACGATTCAGATTCGACAAAGAAAATATATCCAAATCTGTTCAGTAACCCTCAACAACCCCTCGGGTTCCAAATAGCCCATATTCAGTCCAGTATATCAAGAATGAATCACAATGCAAATCTATCTAAGTTTGCTCTAGAATTTCCAGCCTCATGTGGCCTAACCTGACCTGACGTTGGTATCAAAAACTAACCCTAGCTAATTCCCAGTTCCACATCTAGAATTGCTGCCAGCACCTCCGGTTCTCTTTCAATCTCGATCTCACATCCCTTTTCGGCTTGACGTCTAAGTCCATCTCCATTGGCACGTTCCTGCAGGATATCAACAACAAGTGACGCGGCCCGGACTTCAGCCTCTTCACGGCTCAAGCATCCCCGCACGACGATTCCCTCGAGACCGGTATCGAGATCGGTATTAGGGTCGGGGCGTGTTAGGGCGACGGTGCATGTATACGTTGCTTCGGAGTCCGCATCGTCATCTCCATCTCCATCTGCATCTCCCTGAACGAGTATCTCTTCATCTCCAGTCTGTTCATCCTTCTTCTCTTGGACCCGTTTCGTATCGAGCCGGATCCCACTCTTCGCTAATATCTGGGCCTTCTGCACAGGATGGACAACATCAATCCCCTCATCGAGGATCCTAGTGAGATAGTTCACAAGGCCTATTCTCTTCACGAATTCGAAACAAGGGTTTAGGTCCCCACCCGCATCAACGAATATAGCACCGATGGTGGACTCGACGATATCAGAGAAGAATTTGTCCGCGCTGAGTGCTGAGAGAGGGAGCCACGGGAATGTATCTGAGGTCTTCAGGGCATCGGATATGCTGGAGCTCAGTGATGCATGTCTTACCAGGGCGTTGTTGCGGGCAAGTACAAGGAATGGCGTGACGGGGTTCGTGCGCAGGAATGAGTAGAGGTAGAGTTTCTTTTCATGTGTCGTTATCCGAGCCGATTTCTTTGTAGACGGTGTGACAATGACATCCGTTGAGAGCTGGGCCCAGGAGAACTCCATGCAGAGGAAAGCGAGGAGGTTAGCGTTGACAACGGCGTGTTTGATTCTGGTCATGTCGCCCTGCTGGATGTGTCTGGGGTGGCGGAGGATGATGTCGACTATCAGCATGTCTAGTACAGCATCGCCGAGGAACTCGAGGCGTTGGTATGATTGGGTTGAGTTGTCGTATTGGCACGAGGGGTGGGTGAGGGCTTCAATGAGGTGGGTCTTATTGTTGAATCTGTAGCCGATGTTTTCTTCGAGACTGTCATGTTGGATTGGCCGGGGTCTATTCTCTGAATCCTGTGGCATGGCGATATCGGGTTTGACTATATGAAGCTCAGGGAGGAATCGGCGCATGCATGCTTGGGCTTTCTCAAGGCCGCCGTCGATATATGCAGCGCCGATGAGAGCCTCCACGACATCAGCGAGGACTTTCGTGGACATTTCCCGTTTCTTGGGCGTTGTCTTAAGTTTCCTCGATATCAATGGCGCAAACCACTTCCGGGGCGTGAACATCTTGCTGATGATGAACGTATCCAGACCGACATATAACGCGGCGCGTGTCAGACGGGGGTTCTGGACGATAGCATCGCGGCCTTTGCTGAGGTATCCCTCGTGCCAGGTTGGATTCTCGCAGTAGAGCGACACAGAGGTTGTGAATTTCAGGACCGAGTCGCCGAAGAACTCATAGCGCTGGTAGTTCGTCGGGGCCTGGGTCAAAGGCATCGTAATGGCCGTGATAACATGGTTTAGATTAGTAAATGGTACATCTCTTAAAATTGTCTCACATAATTTCGTCGCGACCAGCGCGGCTTCAAGTCTGTCGACAATAACAGCAATAAATCTACCGAAGATCGTCTCTGTAGCAGGAAGTCTATCAATCGTACATCTATCAGCGGAGAGGACGCGTTTCTTCATTGGTGGCTCGGGCTCGTCGCTGGCAGTTCGCTTTGTGGCTAGAGTCTGCCGTTGTAGGAGGTTGCGGCGCTTCGGGTAGGCGTCGCATTCGAGCTCGAGGCTGCTTGCGTCCTCCGAGAGCCATCGCTTGAAGATTAGAACTTCGCCGTAGTTCAACCTGTCTCGGACGACGCCGATGAGGGGGAGGCTGCGTTGGCTTGAGAAGACCTCTTGTGCGGTTTCATGTCCTTGGTACTTGTGCAGCCAGCTCACTAGCTCAGGCTGTGGCAAGTCAGGCGCGAAGAGCGTGATATAGTCCCGATCAGTGCCTTTTCTTTTGGTCATACTCGATTCCAGGTAAAGCGCAGTGATAGTTCTCATGCTTTCGATTTCCTCGGCCGTCATGGTGACGCGCTCGGCGGCTTCAAATTCAACCGTATACGTCGTCTCGCTATCCCAGAACATATTCATCGGTTCGAGAAGCGGCAACACAGTCGGAGAAATCATCTTCATCCTCACTTCACCTCCATTCTCACGCACAACAATGCAAGTTTGGTGCATATTCGACGATTCATATGAATACGCCCAGTCCACCCACGGATCATATTGTTCCGACACTGCCTTTATAGCCGGCATCGGAGTGGAATCAATCTGGGTAAACTCTCTACTTTTCGTCAAAGGGAGAAGGTTATTGTTCACGAGTCCATGCTCATGAAGAGCCTTGTAGGACTGAAACGCCGCCTCTTTCTTTGCTGCGCGTTCCGTCTTCCACCAGGACTGCCCCTCAGCACGCCGAACAGACGGATGAACACAACTAGGAAGAGTCACCTTGCCCTTTATCAGCTCACCCTCTTTCTCGAAAGAGAATTCAGGTCTGGTATCGACATAATTCTGACGTGGAAGCGTAGAGCAGAAGTGGAAAAGATGTGCAACGGCATTGTCGCCTGTCAACATGGCTCTAGTGATATCAGTACAGCCCATGGCTCGAAGGGCGCGGGGGGGTGGTCAACGTACCCCGTAGCTTCAACGCAGAACCGACAGTCCACATCTTCATTGATAGTTTCAAGAAGTCGAAGCTCGTCAAGACGTCTCTGGTCATCTTGATAAGCCTCCTCCATGGCTTTCTCCAGGTCGCGCCATTTGTGCAGATGCGAGTGGTCATCTTCTGTCGACAGAAGTATCGCATAGGTTGAATGCTGCCGCCGCGCACGTCCACGACGCTGAACAAATGACTTGAGATTCGGCGGCCTGTTGTAGCATACAACAACGCTACAGGAGCTTACATCGATGCCCTCCTCCAGTACATCGGTCGCGACAATCAAATTCTTCTTCCCGCCACGGAATTCATCCAGCGTACCACGTTGTGTTTTCGCCGTTAGCAGATCGCCTAGTATATCTTTCCTATTAGTAGAGGTAGACATGCCCACAAAGCCGTCAGTGCGGAAACGATCCCTAGTAGAGGGGTGAACAGATAATAACTGGGCCATGACGGCCACAGTAGCTCTCTGCTGCGCAAAAATTAACCCCGAGAAATCAGCTTCATCCGTGCCCAGCAGGAACGATAACAAAGCTTCAAACTTCGGCGAGACAGGAAAATCCGCTGGATCATTGGAGTGTGTGTTGAAATCAGGAACAGGCAGCTGAGACAGTATCTCGACTAGATAACTTTTTTCTTCAGTATCCAGGTCCAACAGCAGCGAGTTATCAAGTGCTTTCCCCCGGAGTTTCTCGGTGGCTACCCAGATGAAGTAATCGGCTGCCCATATTCCGAGTTCTTCGTGTATGTGGAGGGCCCTATCAACGAATCTCCTCAACTGGTCACTGCAGTACGTCTTCCCGGTAGAAAGTACCTTCTCCAGGGCCGCTGCATTCCCAGGGCTCCTTCTGAGCTTCTTGACGTAGGGATCATTCTCTAGATCTAACGAGCCCCAAGCTTCTTGAAGCGCTTTTCGCGTCCCACTCCAGCGTGGAGCACATTCAAGCACTATAGGTGTGAACAGTATCCGATGCAACTCAGGTCTATGGGTGTGCTCGAGTAATTCATGCCGATGAAGCTGCGGTGTCGTGCAGGTTGAACTAAGATTCGCCTCGATCGTGCTAAGCTGTCAGCAAGAAATCCCAAAATGGCAAGCCACATACATACTCTAGCTCCGCACGACTCGATCCAGCACTCGCAGTAAGGCCCAGAATCCGAGGTACACCGTCCGGTCCTAGCCTCCCAAGAGCAGGATGGTAGAAGTCCCGCATAATCTTGTTCGCGGGGTGTTTTCGGACACAATGGTGCGCTAATTTAGCTGTCCGTCAATAGCATTCTTTTAATGTGTCATAAGCGCAGTACCTTCATCAAAGATGATAAGCCCCAAGTGAGTGATCCTCACAAAACCATGAGTCATGGCATCGACAAGAACAGCATGTGTCGATATGACCACCTGGACATCCTTCAAGACAACATCCCAAACAGCCTGCTCGGTCCACAGTTCGACCTTGTCCAGCCCAGTGAGGGTCCGGGACTTTGCAGCGGGGATATGCTGCAGGATAACCTTGTGCTGCTGCAGGCACAGGGCGACAGTGGGCGCAAGGAACCATATCAACTTTGCAACTGTCAGACTATCTCAAGATACTACATCTCGGAATTGTAGGAACTCACTTTCCCATGGGAATTCTCTAACTCGTGGATGATCCGTAGTAAAGCGCTAGAAGCTGTCAATTTCAACCACACGATGCGGGGTATGACGTTGAGCTGGAGAAGCATACATATGGGTTTTACCGCTTCCTGTGCCCATCTAAAACTATTAGAAAAGTCTCGCAATGTAGGGTTGCTTCATACCGCGACGATGATATTCTTTTTCAAACTCGCTTCGAACATCTCTAGTTGGTAGCTCCGCGCCCGATAAGCCGGATCATCGGGCTTCCTCGTTGGGACGGAAGCCATTTTGAAGACAGTCGCAATAACTCTTCCAAAAGAATCATCGGCTTGATGTGATAAGAAATCAAAGTCGAGCTTGCTCGAGTTGAGGTGGGATGGCTGAAAGAGTGGGGTAAACAAAGGACAAAGGACTCAGGAGGCTGACCCCAGCGACCGGTCAGAATACTGGTAAGGATATCTACTCGGCCATCTTTATGGTAGTAAATGCACTGAATTTAATTTCGAAGTGACAATGACACAGGACTTATAAACGATGTGCATTAAGTAGTTATCGAAAAGAGGATCCAGGACATAAGGTAGGGAAGTAGCCTCTATCCATCGAATCAAGCCTCGGGGCTAAAACACCGGAGAAACGCCCAAGGCCAGAAATAAACCGAGTCACGCACGCCATACACCGGGAAAAGAAACACTTATATCAGACGCTGGTAAATAGGAGTAAACGTAACAGAGACCGAAAGGGGCTCACGATAATAACAGTAATGAGGACAATAGATTGAGTCGTGTCAATTTTCATGATACGAGTGGTAGTCCATGAGTTGGGGTCTCGGTCTTGGTCTGCTCGGTATGATCCTGACCCTCTTCACCTCGTAGACGACGTGACTGGAAGTTATTTGCCATGTAGGTGTCTTCGTTGGGATGCTTGCGCATGCCCAGTCCGGCTTCTGCTATGCGATTCAACGAGTTCATGTCGTCGTTGGCGATAGACACGTTCTGAGGAGAACTCTGCTGGGACGCGGTCGAAGGAGGGCCCGGGACCGGTCTAGTGGGAGGCTGTGGTACGGAGATCTCAGCCCGGGGCTGGCTCAGGTCGATATTCCCTGGTAGCTCGGGGATTTCGCCCTGCGTATCCAGCAATCGAGACTGCAAGTTTATGACATATTCACGCAGCTGGTAGTTCTCGGCCGAAAGGGCTTTGTTTTCCTGCGCAGTCACTTCAAACTCCTTCACCTGCTCCTCCAACTTGCGGATATAGGTCTCCTTTCGCTGACGGAAGGCTCTCTACTCCAGTTAGACTGACACCATATATCAATCAGAGTTCACATACTTGTGCGGCCCGGTTTTGCGCGGCGCGCTTAGAAGTAGATAACGGTCGCTTGTAAGCCTTCGACTGGTCTTCAGGACTATCCGGTTCGTCCGGGGTTTGGGGTGCAGCGAGCAATGCATTGCCGGAGATCGCAGGGTCGATGTTGTTCTGGTCTCGGGGGCTGGACGCATTCGGTTGCATAAGGTGCGGCTGGGCCGGGGGCTGCTGCGGACGCGGTTGCGGGTGCTGCGACAAATGCTGATGCGCAGACGCTGCTAGGAGCGAATCGTGGAGCACTGGGTGAGCATGTTTAGTAGCTGTACCAATCCGTAAATACGAAGCGTCGCATGCGCCACACCCGGGTGATCCGGTTTCCCTGAATCCGATCGTACTTGAAGCGTTGTTGGGAAAGGGTTCCGCATACCTTGATCAGCATGGTCCTGTAGTCAGAGATCGAGTCAGCGTCATGTCTCAATACTTTAAGCTCAGGTCAACGCGCCCGGGCTTCTAAAGCTCTTGCAGACGCGCGGGTGAGGTCATCGCGTGCATGACGTTCCGGCGCCGGCGAGGGGCGACATCATAAACAATGACCGCCAGTGCCATGTCCAGTGAGGTTCAGGAAGATGACGCTGGGTCATCGGCGATCTGATGACAAACCGCGACAAGCATAGAGTTGCTTACCTGAGCAGATGTTTGCATGCTTGGATGCGGCGCTGGAGCTAGTGCAGGCTGCATGTGTATAGAGGTTCAGAGACCACAAAACGACGCGCCCGACAGGGTAAAAAGGGTCAATTGGAGTAGGCAATGGACAGAGAAAGTCCAGATTGATTTTAAGGACAATAACCCGCGAGAGGGGAAGAGGCTGGAATGATGGGGGAATACGCAGAGAAGCGCGAGGATGAGGTAAGCAGTCGGTCTGGGGACGGAATCGGAGATCAAGTTGCCTGCTGACTGTTTTCTTATGTTATGATGCACTTTGGTGGAGGAAATAATCAGATCTCGTAAGCAGAAGGAGGGGATGTGAGGTTTAAAGAAAAAGGCGGAAGGGAGGCGAATCTAAAACAGGACTAGCGTCAAGTGACGTTGTCCTCCTGAGTCAGCACTTTCAATACTCTCCAGAGTGCTTGAAGTGATATACCTGGTTGTTATTCTCAATATTACTGTGTAGGACGAGTACACTTACTTCCTACACCGGTCACAATTCATCAAGCTGATAGATGCCTCAACATGGTCAAAGTCCTTGCCCGGCACCGGCCGGATGTCTGGACAATCACGTGAACCCATGCCAAGAACTGCTGCCCACCTTAAGGTAACATTTCCTACTTGCTCCCTCAACATCTGAACCCTATCAACCAAGATTAAACAGAACATATCGTGGATGCATTTAAAACAAGCCAGTGATCACTGCCATCTCTGTGGTGCAGTCCTCTTCATCCATACTAACTCATGGTCCTCGCCAATCTCAAATATCAACCACAACGCAATCCATACCACGAGGTACTATCAGATATCATCTTTCTCTTCAAGCACAGCCAGAGAAAAGCTATCAAAGATTTCACTAGATCCTTCTGGTTGGCGAGATTCTAGCTTTGATGTCTTTTCCCTGGTTGTGGTTGAAGAGAAAGATGATATCTAATGGTGCCTTGGACAGTGCCGAGGGCTCGTGGTATGGATTGCGTTGTGGTTAATATTTGAGACTGGATCTGGCGAAATCTTCGATGTCTTTTCTCTGGTTGTGCTTGAAGAGAAAGACGATATCTATGCATTTCCATGACCCAAATCGATATAACCCCCAGGACACTTCAATCAAGCATTCCAATCAAGGATTTCAATCAAGGATTTCAATCAAGGATCTCGGCATCCTCCGCGGTGATAAGAGCTCAACGATGCAAACTCCGAATCGCTCAAGGGTCCGGTCGGGCTTACTTCTTTCCGTTCCACGAGCAGTAAACCTTATGTAGGCTTCTCTCATTCCAAGCTGACGAACACAAGGACCTGTTGACGCGGACAACCCCCCAATCTATCCTCAGTCATACACCCAGAAACTTACCCAGGTACTAATTATCAGTAAATCTCCCAATGAGCAACTATCCAACCTCAACTACACCCACCAAGACCATCGGTCTACGTGAAATCTGCGAGGTGAATGGTCACCACTTCAAAAGGCGAAAAGTCACCCAGCAATGGACCGAATACAAGCTAGATGACCCTAGCTCTCTTCAACCTCCCCCATCTCAACCCCTCTACCTCTCTCTCATCCAAGAAAAGCAAGGCCCAGGCGAGCCTCTGCACTGGTCTCTCTTTGTCGCACGCGAGAATCAGCCGGGCTCGGTCTACATGGTCACAGGCGACGCGGAGTACATGGTTCATCAGCATTCAACCGAGTCAATCGATATAACCAGCTTGGAATCTTTCTTGACGGCGTACCAGCTGGCGACTATGACGGAGGAGCAGGCTATGGTTGTCACTCAGGTCGCAAACCAAGAAACCCCTCCCAGGGCACCGAACCGTCAATCCGTGAAGGAGAATTGCCAGGGCTGGTGTGTGCGAGTCATTGCTCAGTTGGTAGAAGTGGGGATTGTGCCAATGACGAAACTTGATATGGCGAGGTCTGTGTTGCAGCCTGTTTGACCCTTTGACTCCAGCGCTCTCTATCTTTGTCTTTTCTGTCGTGAAATGCTAATTCGTGTTGTTGCTTGTTTACAGTTGTTGTTTACATGGACAACACTTTTGAACATAACATCAATGAACACCAAAGCATAAATAGAGAGGATGGACAAGACTATGTCACATTTTAAATTGGCCTAGACATCCTCCAATGTCCCCTCAAATTCGAGAACCTTCGGATGCCTCACCCCTCCGACCCTCACCTTCCCCCAATCCCTCTCAACCCCTTCCTCAACATCCGGAAACGGCCCCATGGGCGTAATAGCCTTAGGGTTGATATCATAATGACTTTTTGTATACTTTGCACTGTCACCAAACACGCCCCATAACGTTCAGAATGGGAAACATACATTCTCCTTAATATGCCTAAAATCCGTCGAGTTCCTCGCAGCCTCAACATCCCAATACATCCCTTTCAACCAATTATTCAAGACCGGGTAATCATGTCTAATTGTCCCCAGATTACACTTGAAATGCTGCACATAGACCGTATCGAATCGGATGAGCGTGGCATAGACAAGGACATCTAGCTCTGTCATTTCCGAGCCGAGGATAAATGGTCCGCCGTTTCGAGAGACGATTCGCTCGAGTTTATTCAAGGCACCGAAAACTGGAATGACATTCTTGTTATACTCCTCCTGTGACGGGGCAAATCCTGCTTTGTACACGCCTGTGCAGAGATTAGGTAGGATCCAGGCACTCAGTTTATTGATCTTCTCGCGGAGATGGGTAGGGTATAGATCTATAGCTGCAAGCGAGGGATCAATAAACTCATTAAACGCCAAAGGGAGCCAGCGTAGGATCTCAAGGCTTTCCTATACTTCTCGTCAGCACAGCACAGCACAGCTCAGCCCACCCCTACCAATCACCATCCCAATATAAAAAAGAGAAGGAAACGAAGTGAAGAAAAATACATTACAAACAACCGTCCCCGTCTCCCGATCCCAAATCACCGGCACAGAATACCGCCCCTTATACCCCTCATCCGCACGGAAATAGACCTTATGGAGGTAATCCTCCCCAAAGAGGTTATCGACCGTTGCACCGGGATACTCATCATCCGAGACGGGGAATCTCCACCCAGGCCAACCCTTCTCGTCGCCCTTTGGGTAGGGCATTACGACGCTGAGATCAATAATATCGGTAAGACCCTTGAGATGGCGGATGAAATTTGCGCGGTGCGCAAAGGGGCAGAAGAGGCCGATGTAGAGGTGGTAGCGGTTCCTTTGTGCGGGGAAGGGGGTGTTTGGGGATGGGGAGATTTTGCCATGCCAGCCGTCGGCTGTGTTGGGGGTGTGGTGGGATGGGGCGGTGGTCATGGTTGGAGATGTTGATGCACTACTGTTGATTGATTCTGGATGGATGGTCGGAGAGAATGAAGCAAGCAGAGGGAGGGAAGATTGAACCTGATGTCATGCAAGATGACAGGGTAGGACTAAGTAGGCTACCCCACCTACGATCTTACTATATCTTCTGATCTGATAAAATAAGCCTTTATCTTGCCATTATATATAGTTCTATAGGCTTTTTATCTTCATCTAAGCAAAGCATAAACTAGCCTAATGCTCCTTAGTTGTGTTCTTCGAAAGCTCCAGGTTCGCGGGTACAGTCAAACCAACGGATATATACCTCGATAACTTCCAACTATTACTTGTCCTACCTAGCAAGACTAGTTAGAGGTCGGATGAGACCCATAGTCTCACGCCCCAAACCATGATTCAAGAATATACATGCATGCTTTAAAAGTAACTATCCAGTTGAGTAAAAATAATCTTCCCAGAAGAGATGCATATCAATAACCACCACGACGCTCGCTTCGCTGAAAGCAGAACACTTCCCTCTCCCTATCCACTTTATACACACCCTTCAACAAACACCTGAGCATAAACAGTAGTCTCACTGCGCCTTCTTCGTCTCCTCCTCAACCAGACTCTTAATAATCGAATTTCCAACAGTAGCAGCTTCTTTCCATCCCTTCTGTCTCATCCAGAACCTCTGCTCTGGATCCGTATCATGTCTAGTCCACGCTCGCGCATCATCCTCAAGCGACTTGCGCGTGATCCCTTCAAGATCCATAGACTCATCCTTCGCCTTAATATCCTCTTCGTCATCGCTACTACGCGCGCCGAGGGTCGACTCCAGGTACCGTTTTCGGAGCATATACTGCTCCGTTTGTTCGCGGCGGACATTGCGGGGCACGAGCTTGGTCATTGTGGCTCGGACAACGTACCGGATAGTAAGGTAGACGTGTTCGGAGAAGAAAATAGACAGTAAGAGAGCCCAGCCCTTGATTGCGGAGGGTTCGCCACTCGGCCCGCCCTCGGTGCTTGTGTTGAACATGTAGACGAGGGCCGCGCTGGTGATGCTTCCTACCCAGGACAGAAACCCGAGGGTGTCTAGCCATGGGCCGATGGTTTCTGCGCGCATAGGGGAGGGGCGTTTGCATTCGATGATGATTTTGAAAAAATCGGAGCGGAGTTCGATCCAGTTGTTTACGAGGAAGGAAACGGGTACTAGGGGCCAGATGGGTGAGAATAGGGCCAGGTAGCCGAACTGGATGCACATTTCGCGCAGGTCGTCGGTGACGTTATAGTCGTCGCGATCAGCTTCTTTGCGGACGCGCGTGAGGAACTGGACCTCGTCTTCGTGGTCATCGTATGAGGTCTTTACCGGGGTGTGAGACTCATCCTCCAAGCCCGTGTTTGTTCGCCCGTTCTTCTTCTTCTTATACTCTTTGTATTGACGGGCGAACTTTTGCTTCACGAATGGCAGGATAGTCTCCGTTGCGAATCCGACTACCTGTGCCGTGACAGTAAAGTAGATGACTTGCTTCCGTAGTCGGTCAGGGTCAATAGAAAAGCTTTCATGTGTGGTTGCCTCCTCTTTTGATACGAAAGGCCGCACCGTCAGGTGGAAGACATCGAGATGAGGGACTATCAGACTGGCGAAAGGAATATAGACAAATGCCGTGAGAAGAATTGGAAGGTATGAGGTGATAAAGTTGATCACAAAGATCTTCTGCGTCAGTGCTGCATCATACGCAGTCTGCGTCTCATAGTTCTCGTAGTCATTAAGCTTGGTTGCTGCCGAAACAAGAACTCCGCTCATGGTCGGGATCAACGCAGAGAGCAGAATCGTGGGGATGAAGACCTGGCATGTTAGAGAATTTACAGAATCATGGATATTGAATGCCTACCAAGTAAGTCTTCAGCGGCCCATTGTATATCTCGGAGATGAAGATCTCAATCGCGAAACACGTTGCAATAATGGCGCCCAGTGCCAAGATAGAAACCAAGGCAAACGGAACCTGGAGCATCTGTCGCTGCAACCGAGTCGTTGTCGGAAATACACCTCTTGTCTCACCAGTAATCTGGTCCTGAACCTCCCGCTCAGGTTTGAATTCCCGCCGCTTGGTGCGAACAGCGGAAACTCCCTTGGTCTGCCATCGGCAGCTCAGATCCTCTTCTTGTCGTTTCCAGTATTCAATGAATATGATACCCCACAGGCAGTTGACGACAGCATACACAATAGAAAAGGACCCAAGAAGAAGCCAAGAAGAGAAACCGAACGCTGCAGGAAAGAGCAGAAACTTGAAATATGATTGCAGAAACGCAAAGTAGAAGCCGACCTGCCGCCTGTTAGCTCCGAGGCCGCATCATGCTCACGGCAGTATACGCACGCTCTCCCCGAACTTATCCCGAATCTGATCCAGATCCTCCTCCGACAAGAACGTCTTCTGGCTCCAATCCCTCAAATACTCTTTATTTTTCTCCTCATCGTGGAGCGGGAAGACCGCAATGACTTTCTTCCAATGTCCATGGTTCGGTGTAATCCCGGCACCACCGACATCATGTGGGAGGGTTATCATATGGTGTATAATGCGTAAACGTTCGGACTCGGTCTGGGGTTCGGCGGAGGATTCGTCTTCGGGTTCGGAGCTGCGGACGCCATGGAGCCAGTCGCGGATCCTACGCACCATAATTAGCCTTTCTTGCAAGAGCGGACTTCGAACAACGAACCTAGACTGGTAGATAGCTCGCTGGAGGCTCTTCTTCCTCGAAGCTCGAACAAATACGAGCAGATTGGAGTCCTCCCCTGGTCGGACTTCGGTCTGCAGTCCTACCTCCCAGAGCTTCCGGAGTAGGAGTTCCAGCTCCTCGGACGTTTTAGAAGAGTCTACACTGTCAGTATCTCCAAGCAATCAGGCCAGTATCTTGCATACCAGCATCGGCGAAGCTATATTGAATGACGTAGTCCGCATAGAAATTGTGGTGGCCGCTCTTGGCGTGTGAGGACGCCATTCCAGTGTCAAGCGAGGTGAAGGTATGAGATCAAGACAAAGGGATTGGAGCAGTTGCAATGAATCTTCAGCAATCCTGTCCGTATAAAGTAGAAAAGGGGAGAAGAATATGTCGTCATCACCCTGAGTGACAACGCAAAGCTCTCTTTGGGCCATTGGGTGGACTTGGCGCGGATCGCCAGCAGACTGCCACTAGTCCCGAATCCAGACCTACTTTTGAGATTTGCTCGAGTATGACCTCATATCACTAGTCTACATGTTTGTAGTGATTTGTACGGTATTGTCGCATACTTACATCGGAAATCCTACCAATTATGAAGCAAAAAGATTGCGGCTGTGAGCAGGCAACAGAGAGATACCTAGGTATGGCACCCTCTACTTTGGCGTTATTAGCACACTGGTTTTCTTTTTGGTTCTACATTCATCCGTGAGGGCATCCTGAATTGAGTTTAAGGGTGAGACTACGGAGTATCGTATCATAGATGTCAAGGTCTAGCCATTCCAAGGCGAATCTATCACGCGGTGAAGTACATAAAATTCCGTATTTCGCAAGTAGCCCACAACGCCAACCATGTATCATGGCATATTGGTCATTAAATACTGGCCCGACGAGGTGCCAACGTACGCTGGAGCTTCTTTTTCTCTTCTGTTTCCTCCGGAAGTGGTAGAGATCCTTCACTCTTCAGCTTGTCTAGGTATTCTTTGCCATATGCATAACCGAGTTGATAGATCTCGTCGAATTTGCCAAACTCCAGGGTGCCGTATCGATCAACCGGAGGGCGGATGTACAGACACCCGGGGATGGTCTTGGCTCGTTCGAGGTTGTCAATGGACGACACATACGCTAGTCGTGCTTGGATTTCAGACAGTGTCGGGGGATTTGGGAGACCCGAAAATGGATTCCAGCGATTAAACACGGACCAGAATCCGGAAAGGGAGTCACCGTAGCCTTGAGGGGTGGTATCGTCGATAGAACCCACGTCAATTGCGAAGATGACGTCCGCGCCCAGTTTTTTCATGTAGGCCACTGTAAGATTATCGATGTAGCCTCCATCTAGTAGCATGCTGCCCTCATCGCAAATAGGGGGCATAAGACCGGCAAGTGACATGGACGCACGCACATAGCGCCAAACATAGCCAGATGAATGGTACTCGGCTCGGGAGCGACTGATGTTGGTCGTATTGCAATAGAACTCAAGCCAGAAATCTTCAATCTGGCTATCACCAAAGGTCTTAAAGATTCCACGATTGAATTCATGACCTGTGGTGTATGACACAGATGGGTAGGTCAAATCCAAAGCGAAGCGCCACATACTTCCCATACGGCCGGCAAACTTTTTCGCACGGCCATACATGGGAACAACATCTGCATCTCTGGCATATAACGCGCCAATGAAAGCACCAATCGAAGTACCACCAACAATATCAACAGGAATTCCAGCCTCTTCCAAGGCTTTGATAATACCAACATGGGCGATACCTCTCGCACCACCTCCACCAAGCACAAGGCCAACTGCCCTGCCACAGAGTCGACGTGCTAAGCGGTGAAAGTCACCTTTGAACGGTGTCTGCGATGAGTAAAGAGGCGTCTGACGGATCCTCCGAGAAGTGTACTTCTGTATCTCAGCTTGAAGTATTTGCACCCGTTGTTTCAGGACGGTCCCGAAACGTTTAGTTTGAGGGTGTGATGGCTCAGCGGTGAGTCGGAAAGCCATTTGAATATGGTGGTGGCCTCCATTGATCCAAACGCGGTTCTTCAACCATTTGCGCGTGACGCCAGGTGGAGAAAATCTGTCAGCGTGCAACAGGACGAGCTCCTTCCTGGCAGTAGTTTTCATTCCAAGTAGGAACCTTTCATACTCTCCAACATTAGGTGAAGACTCTGCAAGGCCAACTAGGAGGATACAGTCGGCCTGTGCAATGCAGGTTTGAGTCCAGGGCGAGTTTACGTTAGTGTCTGCAATGTACAAAACCATTCCGTATTTTTCTTCCAAGTCGGCAAGATACTGAGAAAGCTTGAGCTTTCCCATCCTGCTAAAAGCGTGCCGTCCTAGGTGGTTTAGAATAGCCGCTTGGTTCAGCGACGTCACGCCGTCAGTAACGCCGACCTGTTGAAGAGCATGCAAAAGCCGATGACCGAATTCGACTACCGGTACACCAGAGGTCACAGGTAGGATACCAACAGTGCGAAGGTTAAGGGTTGACGTTGCAGTTTTAACGCTGCCCGTATTGCCAGGCTCAACCCCCTGGTCTGGCATGGGGTTTTCAACAAGATCTCGCATCCGCTGCGCAATGAGTTTGGAGACCTGGATAGTAATCCCGGTATGCTCTTGTGCAAGACTGTTAAACAAGGATCGAGGAAATTTTGCTAGCTCGGTGTCTCGAATCGCGTGCAGTGTGGCAGGTCGGGTTGACTCCGTCATAACCTCCAGCTCACCAACACTTTCTCCTTGACCATGTTCGCCAACAACCGTCATTTTACCATTAGGCCCTTCAAGCACAGACCGTAGACGACCGTTCAGAACAATGTAGATAGCATCGCTTTCGTCACCCTGGTGATATATCACCTGACCGGCGCTCACCTGCACCCATTCCAGCGCGAAATCGATATGAAGAAGCAAGCGTGGCAGGAGGCTCGTCAGGCGTTTGGCTAGCGTCAAGAGAGCAATCGGATATCGCTCTGCCAACCTCTCCAAGGACAATCGTGGTAGGAATCCCACATAGACATCCGTCTTTGCGACAACGTCAGTATAGGAGCGGTATGAGGCCATCGCGCCAACATAGCCCTGGATGCCGCCCGGCTTGATGAGGTAGAGAGACTTTCGGGATTGCTTCTTGCGTTTAGTTTCGCTTGTAGAAGCCGCGGCATTTGAGCCGCGTGATGTAGCCGTCTGTGTCCGCTTCAGCGTCGGGAACATTTCTTCGCGAGTCTGCGTGTATCCCGGTCTAGACGTTCCAACAAGATCTTCTCCCTTCTCACTGACAGGAACACCCACATCCAGGAAGCCGTCAATCACATAGTACATTCCGGGGTGACGCTCGCCTTGTTCCACTAGGACTGATCCTTTGGGGAAGTAAACAATCTCTATATCGTTACGAAGCTCTTCCCTCAAGTTAATGATTGGCGATGTACCACCAGCACTGGTGACCGACATAGACATCATTGACTCGGTTTCGCCATCTCCCGATACTTCGTATGGATCAATGAACCCGAAAGCGTTGTTGCTGAAAATGGCTTTCTGGCGGCGCGAATCGTAGGAGACCAGCTTCGGCGACGCATCACCAGAGGCATGGCTGCCTTTGCGAAGAGTATCATGAGAGCTCTCAGACAAACCAATACCGTTCATGATGCAGTCTAAAATAGCCTCCCGGAATATGCCATCCTCATCTACGGAGTCTTTTCGTTGAAGGGAAGAGCGGCGCATTGGAGAACGTTCTTTCTCGGTTAGCGGAGTTTGGAGTCTAGGAGTAGAAAACGGTTCTTGTCTAGGGCCAAAGCGAGAGAGCTGGATAGTAGACAGAAGGTCCCCGGGACTGACCCCAGCTGTGTCGCGCTCATGATAAGATCTTTCCGGGTTTGTAAGGGACATAGGTCGCTTTGCCATAGCCACCTTTGCATGGAGAGCAGCCTCTTTTCTCAGAAAGCTGCTCGACCGGCGCCTTCTACCAGCATACGGGTTATGTAGCGCGATTCCTTTGGTGACCTCTTCGGAACCAAGGCGATTCTTTTCTTTTATGAACTTGTCTTTGAGACGATCTAGAGCCGCTCCACGGATTTCGTTTGGCAAATCATAAGAGGTATATTTGGTCATTTGCTTCTCGATGCCAAAAACGTCGTTTGTCAAGCCCAGGTATGAGTGCGCTGTTGCAAATGTCACTCTTTGTAGTCGTGTAAGAATAACCTGAACTATGTGGGCGGTTGCTCGAGGGTAGAGCTTTGTCAGGCGGCGAAAGGCACTGGCCGGGATTATTGCGATTGTTGTGTCTACCGTAGCCCGAGCAACGATGTCTGGATGGACTGATTTCCGCCGGGTACCATGTAATCGCTTTGTACGTGGGATATGACTGTTATGTGGAGGCGTACGACTTTCCCCCAAGTGCAAAGGAGGGACCGATGGCAGAAAATCCACATCGCCATTTATTGTCGACGTATCGTCTTCGTGATCCATGGGCATAGTTGTCAGCGACCCATTCAGACCCGCGCCCGGGCTACTCGCAAATGATTCGGGCACTGGGGCTGGACTTGGTTGTACACTAGAGGTGCTGGAATACGAGCTTCCAGTGCGTAATTTAATGTCCTCCGAAAAAAGCGATAATATCGAGAACAACGATGACATGGAGGCTCCGTTTTTCACTTCTGTAAGTAGCTGATATCCACGCTTTCCATCAGCTGAGTATTCCTCATCGGACGAGTCTTCGTTGATGTCGCCATCCGCGCTATGCTTCCTGTCCCGCATAGACTTGACGAATATTTGAACCAATCCGTCTACTACCAGACAAAATCCCTTTTCCTCCTCAAGCTGGAGGGTCTCGCCGGCAATAAGCTTCCTCGTTTGCATTGTCCGTGTCAATTCGTGGAACACCGGTCTCTCGAGATAGCCAAAGACCTTGATTGCACTCAGAAACTCGTCCAGATAATTGGCCAGACCCGGTTTCGAATCTCCTTCTTGTACGTCGGGGAACAAGTCGAGTTGTGGTTCCTTGCGTTGGGGCTCGGGAGGCAAACGGCTGTACATGTTCATATACCGGTAGCGTATGAACCAGCTGATGGTCGAAACGACGGCCAGTACGATCAACAATCTAGTATTCCAACCATGAGTTAGCGGACTATAGAATGCCAGGTTTGAGCGGAATTCGAGCCTTACAGCGTCGTGAAGTTCATGGTGAAGGTCAAGCTCATGGAAAAGAGCGTGAAGAGCCATGTAGGTAGTGTGATGGTAGAGAAAGTAATGATCCAGTACAATATGCTTGGAATAGTATGAAAGAGCAAGGTAAAAACCCAGCCGATCCACCCCACCATGTTTGCAGGTGCTGGAGGGGACAGCAACGGTGGTGGGGGATTATGAGAAAGGCTTGGAAAGCCGGAGACGCCGGCGGTTATGGCGGGAGGCGACGACTCGAGAGAGAATGCAGCACTTGAGGGGGTGCAGGAGAGGTGAAGCGAGTCGACGTCTGGGGGCTCGGGCTTGAGAGCAGATGCTCCACTGTTGGCCATCTTCACGTTAAAGCTTGGATGGAGAATGACGCTAATCCTGGTAATAAGCAAGGCCACTGCTCAGAGGCTAGAGCATGTCGCCCAGGGACGCTACTCCAAGAATAATGATTTTAGGCCAAGCGCGCCGCAACGCATCGTCAAAGCGAGCCGCAACGTGCACGCATAAGGCCCGTTGGCTGGCTGTTGCTCTAAATCACATTCATCAACGAGGGGAGCTTGACCTCGGAGTTGACCTCGGAACTCGAAGGCGGCCAGGTGCGATGGCGCTGATTAAGGACGCAATCGCTGGAAATCAAAGCATCAAGGAAACTCAAATAATCCGTATCGTGAATGATTCGGAGCAGTCGAGTTGTTGGATCGTGATGAAGGAGGATGCGTTTGGATTAATTCCAGGCTCCAAAACAGCTGACCACCGGCTCACATGATCAGCAAGTACAACACTTTCCATCCCGAGGTCAGAATTTATATCCAGCAGAATCTAGCTGGAGTAAACTGTGTCATGTTTTCTTCTTTTTGCGAATATTGATCAGCTTCGTTTTCACTGGAGGGTGATCATTTCTAATACTCACCTACCGCGGAATATATATATATATATATTCGATGGATCATGGACCTGAAGCAAATACTTCACGGAGACGGTGTAGCCCATTGTAACCCTCTCCTTAGTTACATTATTTTTGAGCGTATAGGTTTGCGATAGATGCCAGTCAAATATCAGTCACCCATGCAATGCACTAGCAACATTACTGTACATGTATCCTGATGAGTGTACACAGATATTGATAGAGCGCCAGTGCCAATAGGTAGTGCAAGGTCAGCAGCCATGTCCCTTTCTGAATATATGTAACATCTGTGAGAGGCCCTCAAGCTTCGTCTGACCTCGAATGACCTCTATGATGCCTACCTGAGAATCTAGAACAGTTCGCAATCTTGGATACAGATCTCGTTCTTTGTCTGTCAGGGAAAGCTCCATTTTCTGCCAGGCCCCAGTCTTCTCCGCCTGGCCACGTTCCCTTGAAACGCCCCATTGCCCGCGTGAGCTTCATGCTCTTCTTGCTTCCTCTATTTCATCTGCTTGTCGCTTTTGTCGCTCTATTTCGCCTTTTTCTCTTCTGCTTCTCATTAATAGCGTCAGCTGTGGCCTTGGCCCACTGGCCCGCCACAGTCATGTTTCAGGTAAGTTCGCCGGCCGGATATGTACTCCGCAAACTGAGGCTCTATATCCCCGAATGCTAATAAGTTTCTCCTTGGTTAGCGCATTCGGGAAGCAATCGACTCGCGAATTGCGGAAGAACAAGCTCGACAGCGATCATCTCAGGACTCTATTTCCCGCTCTAATTCAGCTCGTCGGCCTCCGGGCCGGAACCTATCCCCGACTAGACGGCCTTCTCGCCCCCGACGAAATACCGGAACTCCTGTCCGTGGACCAGATCCCACCGAGTTTGAACCCGAGTTCTCTATCGGTGATGATGACGCATCTAGCAGGTCGGCGACTCCCCGGCCGGAGTCGACAGGCACATCTGAAGACATACAGGGAGAGAAGTCTGTGTCTGAGGAAACTGAAAGCACAACGGATACATCAATAACTGGGAAGGGGACTGCACCTGGGACAGAGATAAATCAGCCACCCCCGGAGCTGACTCCAGAAGTGAAAGCCAAGTTACGGAGGCTGAGCAAGTTGGAATCGCGGTATCAGGGTACGTCTGTGCTTGCTATTACTTCGTGTAATTTGCTAATATGTGCGGTGACGTAGACCTGCTTAAAGCGTATCGAGCGGCCCACTCCCGCGTCCTGTCCATCGAACCCTTCGAAGCTGCGCTGCGGGAAAACACGCCCCTAGCATCAATTGGCGATGCTAAGGCGCTGACTGAATACCTGAATCAGATCTCGCTTAAGGGAGATCTAGTAGTGGAGGAGCTCAAACGTGTCATAACCGAAAAAGACGATTATAAGGCCAAATTTGAGGCTGCTCAGAAGTCCGAGAAGGCTGCGCTGGACGAAGTGAAGAGTCTCAAAGAAGCAGCCAGTCAAGAAGGACAATCAAAGGACAAGGAAGAGTCGTCCGCCCCAGAGGAGTCGCCTAAGGAAGCCAGCGAGGATACCGAGGAGTTCTTTTCCTACGACAATGAGATTCCCCGGCTGGAATCCGAATTAAAGGAGAAACAAGAAGAGATTGAAAGCCTCAAATGCCAGGCGGAAGATTTGAAGCGGGACTTGTCAGTTGCCCGGGAGTCGACCGAGGGCATGGTCATCAATTTGGAGTCTGCTACGCGGGAGCTAACAGAACTACGTGATTTCAAGGATAAGCAACAAGCCGAAGTGGAAAGTCTGAAAACGTCGAATCAAAGTGAGATTGACAAACTCAGGTCCAAGCTTGAGACATCAGCGACCTCTGTCACCGAAACAAACACCGAAGTCGAGAAACTCAAAGCGGATTTGAAACAAAAAGCGGAGGAAATCGAACAGCTACAGACGCAAGCCGCTCAGCCTCACGATACGAGTCAAGCAGAGTTGGCAGCCAAGCTCGAGGAAGTTCAACGGGAAAAAGAAGAAAATGAGAAGCGACTTGGGGTGCTGCAAGGCTTGGTGGATAACCTTCGAAACCAACTCAAAGACATCCAGGAGACGATGAGAAACCTGACTACCGACCTCGACCAGAAAACAGAAGACTCCGGGAGGTTAAGGAACATTGTCGACTTTCTCGACGGAAACATGGAAGGCAATCTAAAGTGGCAGGAAGCTAAAGACAAGGTCACGAATGGTGAGAGAGGCGATTTCGAAGGGCTTCGACAGACGCTGGGCGTGTCACAAAAGCCAGAAGCTACAATGGAGAGCCTTGTACCTGCACAGCAACCTGCCAGCGTTGCAGTTGGTACCGGAGCAAAGAAGAAGAATAAGAAGAAGAAGAAGGGCGGCAAGAGCGGCGAAGATACCAGTAAGCCGGTGGGTACTGTTGATCCGGAACCCACCCAGGCAGTGTCTCAGCCGGCCCAGTCAGGCTCTATTTTGAAAGAGCTCGAAAAGAAGATCGAGGATCTAGCGCAGGAACTCAAAGAGAAAAACGCGGCTATTGATCGTCTCGACGCCAAGCTGAAGGGCGAGGAGGATCTGAAGCAGCAGCTGAAAGAGAAGGACGCGGCTATCGATCGTCTTGATGCGAAATTGAAGGGCGAGGAGGATTTGAAAGAGGAGATAGAGTCCCTACGCGATGATCTTCTTAACATTGGCCAGGAACATGTCCAGGGGAAGGATAAAATCAAGGAGCTCGTAGCGGAAAAGACGGCCCTGGAAGAAACTATCACTAAGCTCGAAAAAGAGATCACAGATCTCCGCACGAATGCCGCATCGAAGTCAGCAGATACTGAGAAGATGCATGATGACCTCAAGGAAAAGTATGAAAACCTCAAAGTGAAGTTCACGACAATTGAGATAGAGCTTTCGGCCGCGCAGCAATTGGCCACGACGCGATTCAAAGATCTGACGGAGTTGCGCGATACTATTCAGAAAATCCAGCCCGAGCTTAAGAGGTTGAGGACCGAAAGCACAGAGCTCAAGTCAACCAAGGACGAGCTAAAGAGCAAGACAGCCGAGATGAGGACGATGGAAGGCAAACACGACGATTTGCAGGCAGAGTTGAAGACCCTCAAAACTTCCATCTCGGACCGCGAAACCGAGGTCAAGACATTGAACCAGAAAATCAAGCAAGAACTAGAGAGTCGACTGAAAGCTGAAGAGACCCTGACAGTCGCCCAGTCCGATTTGCGATACTCGGAGGGGAGAAAACAGGAAGCCATCGAGGGTCGGCAGAAAACCATGTCAGACCTGTCAAATGTCCAGGACGATCTTAAGGCTGCGCGGACAAAACTACGAGAGTATGAGCAGCAGACAGGTCAACTGAACAAAGATCTTGGGAGTCTGCGGGAAGAGATGCAGTTGAAGACAGCTCAACATGCAAGCGCACAGAGTTTGATGAACAGCATGCGCGATCAAGCTTCAGAGCTTGGCATGCAGATGAAGGAGGCTCGTGAGCGATGCGAGAGTTTGGAAGAAGAATTAGCGGATGCTCATCGCCTTCTCAGTGAAAGGACGCGTGAGGGTGAAACAATGAGGCGCCTCCTCAACGACATCGACGGGCGTGCAGATGCAAAAACTCGTGATTTCAAGGAAAGGATGGAGGCAGCTATCGAAGAACGTGACCGCGCCGAGGACGAAGCAAGTACCCAGGGTCGACGCCGGTCCCGCGAGTTGGAAGAACTCAAGACAAGACTCCGGGAATTGGAGAAGGCCTTACGGAGCGCAGAAGAGGACAAGGAAGAGTTAGAGCACTCGCAAAAGGACTGGAAGCGCAGACGAGACTACCTCGAAGGGCAGTCGGAAAGATCCACACAGGAGCTCAACGACGTGCAGGAGGCGATGGCTCGATTGCGCGAAGGCCTAGACGAGAGCGAGAAACAGGTTCGTGACTTGGAGAAAGAAAAGGCCGAGTTGCGTCGTTCAGTAGAGCAAACCAACGCTCGACTGGAGAAGATGCGCAAGTCGAATATGCTCTCCGATGACAATCGCTTTGGCACACCAAATCCGCAATCATCTCGCTCTTCTATTGACTCTGGGTCCCGGAGAGGGCTTACATCTCCCGTTTCGAAGACGCGGAGCCCGTCCACACAAAGGAGTGACACACCTACGGGCATTGACTACATCTACCTGAAGAATGTTCTACTACAGTTCTTAGAGCAAAAAGATCAAAACTATCAGAAGCAACTCATCCCTGTCCTGGGAATGCTTTTGCACTTTGACCGGTTAGTCCAGCCTTTCTATCAACCCTTGCTATTTTACTAACCGCCAACAGGACGGACGAGCAAAAGTGGATGTCTGCTATAACCTCGAAATAGCCTGTACGACAACAAAAACACCGCAACTCAGTCTCTACCCTTCTTTTATCCGTTTCTGGCAATCACTTCTTTCATCCACAAGCCTACTGGAAAAGCGAGATTCAATCGGCTGCTGTGAGGTGACGGGAGAGAGGTAGTGATTCAATTTATTAAGCGTTGTCAAGATCCCATGGTTGTTTATTCAAGTCAGAAAAGGAAGCTAACCTGGTTACCTAGTCCTAGTAATATAGCGTAATTATAGACTATAAATAGTATATCGGATAATTCCCGTTGGATAAGACACGCTAATTTATATTATTAAGGACTGCGTCCATGTTAAATGGATGTAAGCTTGGACCCTTTATAGATCGTGAAGTGGAGAAGCGCGGATGTCACAAGGAGGGCGCACAAATTCAATTCAAACTTCGTCCACGGACTGATCTTTCGCAAACTTCTTCTCTTCATAAACCAATAAACCAGCTTTGACCCTCTTCAGCTTCATTCCACCACCATGCCTGCCCAACCAACAATCAGACTCGCAACCGCGGAGGGTACATACACTTTCCCCGCATTCCCCAACTCCTCTACCAGTCCACCCCGAATCTAACAAATTCACGCAGACGTCCCCCTCATCCTCCAATTCATCCGCGAACTAGCCGACTACGAAAAGGCCCTCCACGAAGTCGAAGCCACCGAAACCTCTCTCCTCGCAACCCTCTCCTTCCCCAATGACCCCCTCAAGCGCGGCTCCGTCTACACGGCACTAATCGCGCCCCCCGCGACCCCCGAAAACCCCACCCCAGTCCCCGTGGGCATGGCCCTCTACTTCTATAACTACTCGACCTGGCGCGCCGCCCCGGGAATCTACCTGGAGGATTTATACGTGCAGCCCGCGGCTCGGGGGAACGGGTACGGGTTCAAGCTGCTGAAGTGGCTTGCGGCGAAGGTGGTGGAGATTAAGGGCAGGCGGTTAGAATGGAGTGTGCTGACGTGGAACGAGCCGAGTATTCAGTTCTATAAGCAGGTTGGGGCGAGGGCTATGGAGGAGTGGATGAAGATGATGGTTGAGGGAGAGGCGTTGGATAAGTTGGCGGAGGGGGTATGAGGGGTAAACTATACGGCCCACTTCGCATATATGTCCGAGTCAATAGAATATTCTTCCCTGCAGGATAGTAAGTCCAGTGTCTGATTCGGTGATCTAGACCGAGATCATGGTGTATATTAGGGGGCATTTGTCCGAGAGACCAGGAACTTGATTTCTGTCCGTGACCTCATTACAAATAATCGTCAATACCCCAGACTTTCTTTCCTCCATGATCAGTTCATTAACCCAAGCTCACACCATGACACCCCTCGCAAATCAACTCGCAATCGGCACCTCCTGCCTAGGCCAAAACCCCTCCCACACGCTCGACCGCAAAATCCAAGCCGCCGCAACAAAAGGTTTCGCCGGCCTCGAAATTGTCTACGCCGATCTCCAAACCTACAGCACAACCAACTTCATCCCCATCCTCACAAGCGCAAAACAAATCCGCCAACTATGCGACGACCTCGCCCTCACCATACTCTCCCTCGCCCCCTTCGAGAACTTCGAGGGCGCTCAATCCCCACTGCCCGATCGCCTCTCCACCGCCATGCACTGGCTTGATCTCGCGCGCATCCTAGGCGCAAGCTACCTCCAGATCCCATCATACTATAACAATGACAGCACAGCCGATGAAGCAACCATCGTCTTAGAAATGCAACAACTCGCCGATTTAGCGAGCTCTTCGTCTCCCGTTATCTCAATCGCCTATGAACCCTTGTCCTGGGGCGTTAACTATTCTACCTGGGAAGGCGCCTTACACTTAACGACGCTCGTGGACCGCAGTAATTTCGGGTTATGTCTGGACACGTTCCACGAGATCACAAAGCTCTGGGCGAGTCCGTTCGAGGCATCGGGCGTGTACCCAGACGGGCCAGAGAAACTAGCCGACTCGCTCCGTCGCGCGGTGCGCGCGACCCCGCTCGAGAAACTGTTCTACGTGCAACTTTCTGATGCGGAGCGGTTTGATCCTCCTTTCTCGAAGAGTCATCCGTGGTATCTTGACGGGGAAGCTCCGGAATTCACCTGGTCGAAGCATGCGCGGCCGTTTCCGTTGGAGACGGAGATGGGGGGGTATACGCCTGTTACGGATGTGGTGCAGGCGTGGGTTGTTGAGACTGGGTTTCAGGGGTGGGTTTCTATGGAGATTTTTGATCGGCGGATGCGTGATGAGGCGTATAGGCCTGAGGTTGCGGCGGAGAGAGGGTGGACGTCTTGGGAAAGGATTCAGGCTGGGTTGAAGGGTTGATTTTGAGATTTACTTGGATCTTTGAATTGACTCTGGATAAAAAATGGAAGCCTATTCACGATCTTCCAGGAAGGAAGACAGGAGCACTTGGTCTGGAACCAAATACTTTGCGTTGGCCGCAGTATATCTCTTACGATGAGGTATGTCTTCAGGTACAATCTACAACAAGGTGGCTCTAAGAGACCATAATAGACTGGAGGTATTGCATGCTCTCTGTAAGTGATATCGTCTGACAAATGGGTAAACCAATACACAAGTCAGCCGAATAGACAAGGAATCCTGGCCGTATTCGATTCCGTACAGTGTCTTTCATTCTAGTCCTCAGTTCCATGACTCCAGGCAAGACAAGTCAATCCGATCAGCGGCCAACCTCGCTTGGTGGCAAAGATCTGGATTTGGGTCGACGGTGTTTAGCCAGCATCACAAGAAGATATTCGTGACCATCGGGTAGATCTCCAAGTGGCCACTGCCAATTTTTTCGGACCGCTTGCAACACTTTTAATGGCTCCTCATGATCAACAAAAAAACTGGTGTTCACTCCGGAAACCAGCCCGCTTGTATCTTCGGGCTGGAATATGGTACCACGCAGCATTGCGTCCTTTATGTAAGGGATTGGCGAGGACTTCATGATTGCGTAGGCCTTTGTGCTAATGAAATCGAGAGATATTTTTTTCGATACTCGCTGCCCAAAGTGAGAACCAGGTTTTGCAGGTTAGGATTGTACTTACACCCGAAAGATTTCGCAGCGGCCAAGCATGCAGCCGGGTTAGAACTCATGATACCGAAAATGTCGTCCGTAGTCTACCTAAGTGACCTTAAGAGGTGACTTGCTAGTCCCTTATCACGGTAGTCTTTGTGCACTACCAACTGGGTGACCCAGCAAACCGTCTTGCCATCCCATTTCCAACGGCAGGCGAACGCATTCCCAGCAAGAATTCCGTCCACGATAACCATAACATAATAGCTCGCAGCGGTATCAGTGGCACTGGGAAGGTATTGCTGTCGCAGTCGGCGTGCACTGAGCTTGACGCGCTCTCCTACTAGACATGTTATGAGATGAAAACGAGAAAGATCATATCTACTTACCTGCTTTGCCTGAGTGCTTTCCCCAGGTTCCGTAATTCTCGCTGAAGAGTTTCGCAGCTTCTTCTAACATAGTATCCGTGACTTCGTGGCCAGCAACGGTCTCGAACAATTGCGTCACCATCTTGACACACCTTCCGGCGCCAGTATTCCAAACACTCTGGTAGAAAAGTCACAGTGCGATGTCGACTTAAATGCGAGGTTGAAACTAAAGGTTCCTCCTTAGTGAGTCAGTGACGGTACTAGGTAAGAGCTGGAAGACACGTGGGGAAGTGGCAGGTTCCACATCCTACAGGCGAGTAGGTAGGTACGATAGATAATATCTGAGAGTGAGGCCCTATTTGAGGGACAGACGTCTCTGGCGGCGCATTCAGAATTTGCCATTGGATTTTTACACAACGTCGTCGCATCTCATCAAGGAGTGGGGATGACTGCGAGATCACTGGCCTGTTAGACACTCTGCGCCAGATATTCAACGCCTTCAATCACCAGCATCCATCTTCAAGGCATGTGCTCCCCTTTGTTAAGGCCGTGCCTACCAAATCTGGTCAAAGCTGTCCCATGCCACCGTTAGAAGCGGCCTTCGCAGTTATACATAACGCCCAAGGCACCCCCTCCCACGGGCTTTTCCCTAGGACGATTGTCTGAAGACTGGATTGCAATGTAACCAGACTTGACTAACCACATATCTAGAGGAGAACAGTCTCGCGCACCACGGTCTCTCCCACCTTCTCCACCCACGAAGCCCGTCAGATCTATGTTGATGTGAGCAACTATGTACTGAACAAACAATCTCTCCGGACTTCAGAGACTTCGAATTCTTAATGAATGGATATGCTTGTTTTCTGCATGAAGAAAAGGGGTCCACGCCGTTATTCTACAGACATACATAGAGAGCCATCAAAAGAGTGCTGTGGCAGTCCCGACTGCGCACTGTGACATAAATGCAGAGGGCACCGTCCCACCCAGTCAGCGCGCGTAAAGATATTTGGTCGGGAGCTGGTTACGGATCCTTCGGCGAAGGCCGTGGTTAGGAGGCGGAGGACGGAGATTATATTAAGAGGTCCATGGCTTAGGGACGTACATACCGAAGGTGTTGTATGTGCCCAGTTAGAGACTGTTTCTGGAATAGGTAAACATCACCACATCACGCACCCTTAATAAGACATGACGTGGATCATACCTAAGAAAAAAGCTGATAGTGCACATAATATTAAATACTAACTTATGGTTATGCAACTAAATTACAAAGTCATGCAACTATCACAAAATCGCAATATGCATTAGGTATTAGGAAAGAAACGACACCTCTCCGCTCCTCCAACGTCGAAAACCCAAGCAAACAATAAACTGCACTGTTGTCTCAACAGAATACCATGATCCATCTTATTCCAATACTGAGTATCCACTGCTATCATTCATCTCGAGTCTTTAAGAAGCACCATTAAGTATTCCTTAATGTTTTTTGTCTCAGGGTCTATGATCACAGGCAGAAAACTCAGGATGAAATGATAACAGTGGCTACTCAGTATTGACATAAGACGGATCATGGTATTCCTCGATCTCCCCAGTAACGTTTGGACCAAGGCTGTTTGTTCAAGGAACAGTGGTAGCCGGTCCGTCATGAGGAGCAGCCGCGCCGCCATGGGGAGCATTCTTCTCCACGGCCGGGGTAGTGTTTTCTTGGCGGTACGACCAGAGAGAGTAAAGTTCGAGGAACATGCCGAAAAAGGTGAAGATGCTTCAGAGTCCGGGTTAGATCAATGGGTAGGTACGTAGTATGAGGGTAAAGCATGTGCACGTACAAAGCTAGGAAGATGAAAGTTTCATTGGCCTTTTTCCGCTTGCAGTCCATAAACGGGGGCGCGTTGAAGTAGCAGTCATGCCAGTTGTAGTCTTGGGCGGCGAAGATGAAGGCCGTGAGCCATCTGGACTTGTTAGTGTGTGTTTATGTTTGGGTTTGGGTTAAGAGAGAGGGGTTGTTGGGGGTGGTACAGATATGAGAAGACCACATCGATGAAGAAGACAAATCGGCTGAGAATTCTGGGCATGAACGGGGATAGGAAGGCCGGGAGGAAGAAGACGACCGACGTGACTGCCTGTTATAATGTTAGCCTGGTCTATATCATGAGATCTGACTAGGGTTAGGAAGGGAGTAAACATACGATGACTTCCTGGTAGATGATATGCTGGCCACGAGGCCCTTTGTTGATAAAGTAGGAAGTAATTCCCATGACGATGACAGCGCTGATCCATTGTAGGGCCCGGGTAACAAGCATCACCGGTCGAGCGAGAGCTTGAGAAACCATGATGGCGGTGGTGTTGATCGTATAAAAGCTAAATTGTCTCGGCCTGTGGTACAATGTCCTCCTCGATGAGCGTTATATAGGATGGAGGGGGGGAAACGAACTCAAAGGTGGGCAGGACAGGGCTTTATAAGTGCAGGAGAAAGGACTCGCAAATAGGAATCATTGCATCAGACTCTTCTGATCCAGGACTGGTCAACCCACGAGCTTGATTCGACCATGCAGGAATCCATGTTGACACAGAGCTGCTGCTAGCCTGCCCGATCAAGTCGACATGGCCAGATCAATTGCGTCATTGTTATGTCTAGACAATGGTCTAGATACCTGCAGATACCGAGATTGGTGGATAGAGCAGCACAAGCTGTGGGAACAGGAGCGATTGGCCTATCCGAGCAGAGTCGAGGCTAAATGGTGTGTGACCTGGCGGAGTCGAGAGGGGTATGCACAGCTGCAAGTTTTGTTGTCAAGGAGGATCTGCAGAGCAAGGATGGTTGCATGATCTGTCGAATTAGGTAAAACATGGGAATCCTGCTAGTTATGGAGTCAGGGCTTAAGTTGAAAAGGCGTAGCTAGCTGAAAATATTACCCTGGCGATAGCCCTACGTACCACTTCAGTATACATGAGCATCCCGAGTAGCAGAGGAAGCGATCACCTACATCTTAATTTCTTCAGGTGCAAGGGCTTTTTCTGTACCCCGAGTTATTCAATAATCAGTCAAGAAGAGAATCTGATCCCGACAGAGCCGAGCCGACTACACAGTACCAAAAACCACGCAATCATTCACGATTGGAAGCCTCTGGACTCCGATCATCATCGCATCACATCACGACTCTAGAGTGTCAAATTATAATTCACCGCTAGTTCGCTTGCCAGGATCACTTGATCGGCTAGTGATATTTCGCAGACTTCGGACTCCGGCTTTGAATTAATTCATTGATTCAGTGAAGAGACTGGGAGACCCACAAGGCTGAAGAAACCAGTGCAGCTGACGTCTATACCGGTACTCCTTATTATGGAATGCCGTACCATAGGCATTGCTCTTTGAAAGAGATTTCTTCTTGGCCAGGGTCATGGGAAAGTTGAGTTTCTTCAATTGTGGTAACCTCCTTACAGCTCATTAGGGAGTCAAAGCGAGAGTTCATCTCCCACTCTCATCCCTTCATCCACAGGAGAAAACCCAAAGTATGAATAAACTATCTAATGTCTCAGATAATATGACATGTAAGGATGATAGTGATAACATTATTCGAGTCTAAAGCGAAACAACTAACCTAACCTGACCGACGCCCGACTCCCTGCTCTACTCCCTCATGAGACGCCGTATCATAGTTGTAAAGCTCATGCATTGGTCTAAACTACCACGACGTAACATTGCCTAAATCGTGCTCCTATCCATCATGTTAGAATGTAAGCGACATAAAAGAATACAGACATACCTTGAGATATTCACTGCCCTTTTCCATATACTCCTCTCGTGATATAGACGACTTGCCTAATTCCGACCCAGACGCCCACTGTGCTGCTCCCTTCCACGCGTCCAAAATAGGATCAGAAGCGCGGCGCACGTTTAACTGAGCATCGAGAGGGAGGAATGCCCGGAAATCGTTCCGAAAGCGGTCGTCAAAGTTCTGGAAAAGCGTGTTGCCGCCGGTTAAGAAGACGTCGCGCAGTAGTTTTGACTGCTCCTGCGGGTTTGTAAACCGTTGATTGACGATGTCCGCGGCGATTTCCACTATTCCTGCTTGGTCGATTCCGGCAATCGACGTTTTGAAGGCAATCTCTGGGACGCGGATCCGTTCAACATTCAGATGTAATTGATGTGCCTCGCGTTGGCTCTCTGGATCGAACGGCCACGGGCCACGCAGGAACACGTGGACTAAGCTTTTGGTCCAGTCGGATTGAGCAGCGAGCGTGTGGTTTTCCGTAAACTCCGGGTCGTAATCGAGGAGCTCCTTTTCCACGTTGTCAAGCATACCGCCAAGATCCTCCTCTTCCTCGTCGTCGCTCTGTTCTCCAGTAGCCACTGTTCGGTAAACACCCCAGTCTTCGTCATTTGCACCGAAGTCATCGTCGTCGCCCCCTCTTCGTCGCTTCTTGGGGCCGTCTGCAGCAAGACTGGCTAGCGTTTTCATGCGCTGTTGACTAGCTAATGACTTGCGGTTACCTAGGTCGGCCTTGAACCGGTCGCGGTCTTTAATCCTTTGAAGGAGGTTCTAATATCGTCAGTCTAGTCCATAATCCTCATAAGTCAAACGTACCTGGCGTTGCACTCTCCGCTCGGAAATCCAGTCTTCAAAATGGTTCTCGCGCTTCTCACGATCAAGTCGTAGCTCTTCGTCTCTGCGAGCCTGTTCCCGCTCCTTTTCTTCCTTCGCACGCTGTCTAGCATCAACGTTGGATTTCATCAGTCGCTGATGGCGCTTCTCTTTCAATCCAGCCTCGTCTAGTTCTTCGTCTGGAATATCAAGTAACGGGAACGAAACCTCTTCCGGCGCCTCTTCAGGTTCCTCATTACCAAGATCCTTGTTCCTAGATCGCTTGATAGACCGTTCAAGATCCCGGATTAGTCGGTCCAAATGTGCCTCATCCTTAAGATCCTCGGCGTCCAAGATACGCATCTTCTCTTTCTTGGTTTCTGACTGGAGGCCGCGCTGTAGGTCTCTGTAGTACTCCAACTCTTGCTCTTTCTTCATGAGCTTATCAAGCCTCATCTTAGCAGCTTGCTCTTGTAGCCGCCGCCCGCTCTCCTTTTTCCTTTCGGCGATTTTCGCAAGCTCCTCTTCCGTTTTCTCGGGTACGATATGTTCCGTGTATGGGTACTGGATGACATGGTCGCGGTCTTCAAGGCCCGTCCAGTCTAAGTAGCGGCTCAGCTCTTGGTCGTAGTCTTTCGAGACGTAGCAGTGTTTGTGGACGAGATCTTCCATGTGGTATTCAGTCATCTTCCCGGGGAAGGTCGGATATTTTAACCGCATAAGTTTCAACATATACTCCGACGCGTTCATGCCGCCGAAGTTTAATCGCGAGCAATTGGACAGTATAGCCTTCGAGTTGAGCACCGGAATAACATGCGTCGACGTATGCGATGAAGAAACAATCAACCCATCCGTTCCACGGTTATATCGGTAGGAGAATAACGAATCGATTCCGTATGCGACCGAAGGGGCAGAGTAGCACTCGAAGAGGATTTCGTTCATCACTATAATAGTCAGCACAAGTCAGACCTCAAACAGAAGATTCTCACTTTTCCTCGGGTAGTTGGGATTCGCGATGGGCTCTGTCATTACAATGGGCCTGTCAACGCCTCCATTCGCCCCATCGACTCCTAATTTTATGAACAGATAATCCAGCACCCCTTCCATCACGTCCCAGTTGCCTACCACGCTGGTACCGGGATCGAACGCATACCGCAACTGCCCGCGCGTAGTCGCATCAACGTAAGCGTCATGTCCAATGAATTGACAGCCCTTGTTCAGTTTTCGGTCTCTATATCGGCTCATCACAGGGGGGAGTATAAATCGAGGATTCTTGTCGAACGACCAGCCAGCTTTGACGAGGTGGGCGCCTAATACAGACAAGTCTTAGTATTTGATCTCCTCAAAAAGCTAGAGGTTTCTTACCATTGTCGATGACTATCGCGCTTGTGTCGGGCTTAGACTTGCTCCGTTCGTAGCCCTCCGGCTGTGGAGGCTGGTACCCTTTGAAAGGACGATCTTGGACATCGAAGATCTTGGGAGTGGACTCAACGGCTCTCTTTTCGGATGAATTGAATGAATACCGAGCAGGGATAATTGACTGCACCGAAGTGATGGCCATGGTGTTCGAGGCGGAGGTAACGGAGATCACTCAGGAGCTTGGAGCGAGATCACCGCATCGCGGCCTGTCGCATATGTCACTGGAAAAGGCAGTTGAGATCTTTGGGAAGATGTTTGCGAGATGGAGGAGGCGTGGTTTGCGGCGACAATGGAGAACGGATGCAGCTCCGGTCTAAAGTCTGGCCACCGCCGACGTTTGTATATCGCCAAGACCATGGCTACAGCTTCGTCTACTCCGTACCTTTATCGACTACTAACTATAGTGGTGGATTCAAAAGGATAATCATACGGCTATTTAGAGGCATCGCCCAGGAAATGAATAATGGGTATCTAAAAATTGGTTCGTTAAACATAAAATCTGCGGAGAATCCTGTCTCATGGGTCCTTCAAGTTCTCCGTCGCTGAAAAGGCCCAGTCAGTTGACTGTGCGAAGTATGTCAATCCCAATTCATGATAGCATACCTTCTAGATGGAACAAGACGTTCGATTGGTAGTTCTTGAACATCTGGGCCACAAGCTCAACATTCATGTTCTGAATGTTTACCTCCTATGACGATATCAGTACTGATTCTATGGAAACCCCAAGAGGAGAATTATTAACCTGGAGGCTCTTGTTCATGACCATGACAGCCTCATTCAGTTTCTCCTGCGCATTTGTCAGTACATATGGCCTTCAGTGGCTGGTGCGGGGAACATACGACATTGTTGATAATGCGAGATAGAAGAAGGGCTTGTTGATGTTCGTGTGGGCTTTCCTGGAAGGTCACTGGAGTTAGTAATGACGCGAGGGAAGAGTTTGCATATTTGCAGTAAGTGCTTACCATTCTCGCGGTAGAAGTACAGTTGCTGTCGACAAGAAGCCAGCCGATGGATGTTTGTTGTCGCTGCTTAATCCGATAGACGTATCACGTGATGAGGTACCAATTTGTACTTGTATTCCTGTCTTTTCACCAAACTAGTCTCAAATTGTTCGTGCCATAGAACAATAAGTATTCCAGCTATCTCACATTCTATACGCGTGTACTTTGTACAAGCGAACAACAACGCTGTCAAGAGACTGCCGCATTCTAACGCCTCAGATCTTCAAATTGAGCCTCTGCGCCAAGGAGCGGAACTCTCCTCCTCTCAACTCCATAAACCCCGGACTGCCTTCCAAATCACCTCAAGATTCAAATAATCTCGCGTCAATAACTCCTTCAACCCTCTCAACCCTCTCATAATGGCCCCACCTACCGCAGCCGAAAGTGAAGCTCACCAGAAACTCCTGGATAGCTTGGACATTGCAACCGTCCGGCGCCCCTTCCGAAGTCAAACCTGGCGCCCATCTCAACGCCGAAACAAGAATGTCAAACAACTCCTCTCCGAAAGCTCACGAAAGGAGGCTTCTGTGCTAGCTACGCAAGCAAATACTGGCGCGACTACCCCTGTAGCCAGCGCTAGTACTGATGGCAGTCAAACTCCCGCGGAGGGCGTCCACCGCACGCCCAACATCGCTCAGGCCGCGCAGAACCTTCAGACACTTGTCCTAGAGAAGAATGCACGCGCAGCATATTCCTCTGGGCCGACTGTGACGTACACGAATATTGAGGCTGCTCCTTCGCTACACCCGTCCCAAAAGCGGCCGTACTGCGACATTACCGGGTTGCCCTCTTCCTATACCGATCCGAAAACCCGGCTCAGATATCACGACAAGGAGGTTTTCGGCGTAATCAGGACACTGGGGCAGGGCGTACCTGAGAGTTATCTTGAGCTGAGGGCTGCACACGTTGTGCTCAAATAATGGTTACTGGTTCCAACTCAAGCACGGTTCCACGGCTTGGATATTTACAGGCAGAGTACGTTTTGTACAATGTGGTGAAATTCAAGACTAACACTGATGCTTCTAAAGCTACTACCCAACGAGGTTATGTACGACCAACACAGTCAAGCACTTCCACCCACCATGCCCCTTTCGAGACAGGCTCAAGAAAGCGCTCCGGCTTATTCGTGATCTTGTATATTATACGGTTGATCTCCGCCTTGTGCCGAAGCACTCGACTCATACCGACGCCCCATGCCGGAGCGTCAGTTACAGCACCCGAGGGTACTGTTGCCGCGGCGTGGCTGAACTGGCCATGGGCCAGTCAGGAAGTAAAAGGTCGTGTTATTTGAGTATAAGGAATGTGGTGTGAGGTGTCGGATTGGCGTTCCACAATGTTTTCATTGCATCCTTCAAAACACTCAGCGAGAATAGAACGTGGTGATTGTTTCATTCCAGCATCACAGTCTCCATCATCGTAGGCCCGGTGCAGTATATCGCTTCATTATGCGACTTTGAGCAATGTTTTCCTGGGCGTAGGTGACAAGTCTTCCACGGAATCGTCTGAGTTGACAGGAGCACCGGAAAAATCGATCTTTGTGGGAATATAGGGGAGCTACCAGACCGCCTACCAAGTCCCGATCTAGGCCCGTAGCTAAGAAACGAGTGTGGCAGAATTTTTGATTTATTGATTGCGATCGCAGTGTTGTTGATCAAGAGCTATCCAATTTTCCACCTGAAACTTCTGATACACTTTAGAAACGTCACACAATACCCGCACAGAGCATACTCAACGTCGCTATTTGCGGCCTGTTGTTCCAACTTCTCAGTGTATGTGGCATCTTCCCGAACCCGAACCCACCGCAAATCGTGTCCACTCCTTATCAGCTGGCTACTGGCTAATTCACACAACAAACCTTAGGACTGATCGCACCTCATTCTACCTATTTGAACGCGCATACGTCGTACTGTCCTCGCCATCACAGGAGCTTCTCAGTCCTTCCCTCTTTGTATCCCATAACATCAATTCGCCACCAAGATGCCGTCGGTATGGATGACCGACAACCAAAGTAAGGGCAATCAGAATCGCGCGACGGGGTTTCTCGAACGCTAGAAGTCGGATACATGTGCTAATGGCGTGGGATCAACAGAAATTGGTGTCATATTTTGTTCCGGTGGTACGTTTGCACAAGAAAAATCCAATCCTCAACATTCGCATTGGTTGAGAAAGAGCATGAGCACGAGCATGCGACACTCAAGACAATGCAATACGCCTTCAACAATACCCCTCCAACGGAGTCACTAACAGCATAACCAGGCGGACTATTTCTCTTCGGCGGAGTACTCATGTTCTTTGACCGGTCACTGTACGTCCCCAAGCAAGCCCTACCCTATCCAAACCCAGTCACTAACGTCTCCAATCTAGACTCGCCATGGGAAACGTACATCTACCTCCCCCTCATCCTCCCTTCAACCGTACCACATCACTAACCCGACAAACGAAACTAGATCCTCTTCCTAATCGGTCTAACCCTCATAATCGGCCTCCAAAAAACCCTCGCCTTTTTCTCCCGCAGGCAAAAAATAAACGGCACCGCCGCGTTCGTCTTCGGCATCCTCCTCATCCTCATGCGCTGGCCGCTAATCGGCTTCGTGGTTGAGCTCTACGGTCTTTTTATCCTCTTTGGCGATTTCCTCGTCACAATCGGGCAATTCGCTGGGAATATCCCCATAGTCGGGCCGTATATACAGCGTGGATTGGAGATTCTTGCCGGGGGGAGGCGAAATGCGGAGTTACCTGTATAGCCTTGTACAAGCTAGCTCTGCCTGGCGTGCTAGCTATGCGGTGACTATTCCGGGGTGTTGAGCATGTTTCGGTATCTATCTATCTAATGCTGGAGGTAGGGTGGGGTTTTTTGGTTTGGTTGAAGGGGTGGATTGTGTGCTTAGATCGGGAAGAATGCGTTCTTCGGGGAAGATTGATGCATGGTAATGTCTATATTCTAACGACTAGTATATTAATAGTGGGTGGTGTTGCTGGGGTCTATGGTCTCGGTGCACTGCTATCTTCATGATAATGAGTACTGATATCCCAGTTGGTTCAACCTCACGTACATGAACGTATATAAAAGCACATGCGAGTCAACAATTTGGGTCGCGCCCAAGACGCGCCTCAACCGATGATATACCTAGTGATCATTTCTTAATATCAACGTTTGGCAAGCGATCCCTCCAACCGAAGGTTGACTTGAATCCTTAAGAAATTACATACGGACAACCATACCCATTACCAGGACCCGTCCTAAGATTTATTGTGTACTAGAAGAGTACATATTGCACATATTTAAGCGTGAGGACGTGCTGAAGATGGGACGAGAAAAAAAGGACGTAAGAAAATCCACCATCGTGATTTACATTTAGGCAAACGTGTTGTCTGATCCCATGACTGTGTAGCCCATCTGACCGCTTGTTTATTGACCCCGGATGAGGTAATCGGCAACGCCCTCAATGGCGGCGGCGGCGTTGGTGGTCTGAACATTCTCACCGTGCTGGCCGACCAGAATGCATGAGGGTGTCCTTACGATGACGGCGCCCTCTTTCCCCTGTAATTCATTCTATTAGTTTCCACGCGTAAGACAATCGTGGCGGCTGAGGTGGGAAGGTACCTTCTTGCCGTACACACTGCGGTCGTCCGCTTTGATGGCAACGAACTTCTCTCCCCCAATCGTGAATCCGTGCTGCATGGCATAGTCGCTGTTACCGAAGGCGGAACCGATTCCTTGGATTTCTTGCGGGGAGATCTGTGCTTGTTGTCAATAGAATGTTACGGATATGGCCGACCGGACTGCGGAACAGGTCCGACAACGAATGATGCATACCGAGAAGCCAGCAGATGAAGCCTCCACGGCTGAGAAATCGTAGCTGAGGATAGCGGCTTTGTTAAATTGACCGGATCCCATCAAACTGTTTTTGTCAGCATATGCGGAGGTCGCGGGGGATCAAGATCGGTTGAGGCGGGGTAATGGAGGGAGGGACGGTACCTGGAATCGACATATGCTGAATAGAAAGGCGAGTCAGTTACAGCTCATGGGGTAAATGGACTCAGGAACAGAGCAGTAAATACCTTGCCAGACAGCAGAGTGTGCACCCATGGTAACGGTTTGATAAACAAGCAACGGAAAAGGGGAACGGTGTAAATGGGCCGAGAGGGGACGGCGAGTGTTGGTGGGAAGAAGAGTAGTTAACAGAGACGATCGTCCAGCAACGCGGCTGTTGTGTATATTATTATTTGCTGTGATGAAGAGGGGAAGAGAGAGAGAAGGAGAGGAGTCGGTGGGAAGCAGAAAGAAGGTGAGGTAAACCTTTGGTGGGGTCGTTGTGTTGGCAGAGCTGTGGCTGCCTCAGGCTCCCACGTCAGAGTCCCGAGTCCTGCCCCGCCATCTTCCCGATTCTTTCATCTGAATTCCATCCATCTTTCATCGCATCTCTTCGAACTTACTTCGTACAGCTACAAATACGGGTTTATCATCAGTATAGCACTTGGCTATATCCTGGCTACTAAGATCTTCCGCCATATCTCTCAAGACTTTGTGTACCGAGTGCGTCGAACCCATCAATCGCTTGACTCCGTGATAGAGACCAGCTATCGACTCTCGAGTCTACTTCAGCATCGTCGTATCTCGCACGTACATGTTCGATGAAGAGCCGGGGAACTTCTCCATATCATACTATATCAACCTAATCGTTCAGATCTACGGATTCTACCTCTTCTGAAACGCCATGTTTTATCCACTTATTTTCCCCTTATTTTCCCTACCTACTGGAGCGGAAACAGTCTGTTCTTCGCATTCGGTTTCAAGAATGCTGTGTACAATGTCTAGAATGACTGTATCTTGGGTATTACTCGAGTTGGAAACGACTGTTCCCTATTCACGCACTTAATCGCACCCCCTGCCCATGGACCACACAGGTAGAATGCAAATCTTGCCTTGGTCCTCGCTGTTTGAGGCCATGTTGTAGGCGCGTAATGAAAGCACGACGTCCGTGAGATCCACGGGGGCTTCACGAAGGCGTGGTCGTCCCTGATCAGTTTCCTTGAACCCCTTATGGTAGGTTCTGTGAGCCCGTTTGGATTATCTGGCCATAAATTACCAACAATTGATTGTTTCGCTTACCACAACCTATTTATGCCTGGTCAAAATGGCTTGGTACGACCATCTTTTACATCGGCAACGAGGTCTACCCGGCGCTATCACCCAGTATTGCACAGTCCCCGAATCAGGACTCAGTGGAACCGCTACTATCCAGGAAGTCTCAGGTTTTTTTTTACTCTCCGGTAGACTAATGATGTTATTGCAATATCGTGCGGTCGGTTGACGAGGACAACCTCGGGGTGTATCAGCGATGTTACTCTAGGCATGCAGTCCAGGGCGCGGCGACATAGATCTCTCATCTCACGAACATCAAGTCAGAAACCTTTTGCTTTGACTCTGGGAACTCCTGCGCAAAGAGACCAAGCTGATGAAGATTCAGCTCATTTAATTTTCGATCTCCGTCTGGCGTTATCATACTCCATTGGCCTAGCTGGCCCGGTTTCAGCTCAATCTGAAACCAATAATGAATCAGAACTCCCATTTAACATCCACGCAAGCCCAATATGCTCATTTGCGCGCACCAATATCCCGGTTTCCGGTGGCGCTCATTGCTTTGACTTGTGACTGGTCAGGCCATTTCCATTCAGGGCTCGCGATGTCATGCGCTGGGCTGAACGGCGGCAACAATCTATCTTCAGTTCGCTCGTTGGCTGGTCACGTCCTCTTGACCCTTAAGCTAATGAAGCCCTAGGCGTCTCATCCAGGTCTTCGATGTAAACTTTGCATGGAGCTCCACCAAATCCCTGACACCACTGTCACAGAGGGGGTCATGGCCCTTTTAATATGTTCCAGCCGCTTCTTTCCTCATTTCCGATGAATGGCCTTCTTTCTCTTTCTTTGATACCTCTAATCCGCACCTAGGTCTTCTGGAAGGCTGTCCATTCTTTATACTTATTTTTTTTTTTTTTTTTTTTTTCCTATTCTGATCCTAATTTCGCTTTTTCGCTTTATGACTGCTTGCTTTCATAATCTACCGCATACTAGGTGTGAGACTTGAATATGGCCAGAGGAACGCTGGGAAAATCGCGGACGGCCCCAAAGGCGCAGGGGATCTCCCTGAAGTATACGGATACGATGCCGCGGAAGGACCTGCGGGAAATCAACCATAGCGTCAGCTACAGCCGTCCGGTTCTAAAGGCCGGGCAACGCCCAAGCAACTCCGATGTACGCAGTCCGCAAGGCACCGCCGAAGCTCCAGTTTCCGGATTTGATTTCCGGATCGCTGTGCCCCCAGATGACGTTGTTATGTCAAATACGGACCTCGTAGTGGATGAGTCAAAGATCGGGATTGCTCTAGGAAGCCCTCGACTACTGGAGCCACATAACGCAGTATCTCAACCGCAACGGAATCCACCTCCCACACCTCCGGGCGATGAGAGACCTTCGGCGTCATTGCAAAGAAAGTCAAGCAAATGGAGGAAGATTGGTGGACTGTTCAAGGCAAAAACCGCAATGGGTCCTAACGTGAACAAGCCATTTTACCAGGTTCGCAGTGATAACGAAGGCTTGCTACAGGGCTCTACTCATTCAATCGATTACAAGTCTCGGCAGAGGACCGATACTCGGCCTGAACCGATTGGAAATACCGAAGTGTGGCCCTGTCTTGTGTCAGAGCAAGAGGCTATCATGCACCAGCAAACGTCCAAACGGCAGCAGCCTGGATCATTGCTTCAGGTCGAAATCCCCACAGTCGAAATGGAAAGGTACAGTGTCATGTTTGGTGGTCTTCTGAATAACAGCCGGCCGTCGTTGTTAAACCGGCGAAGCAAGACCCTAGACGACGTGGCCATCTCCAGTGAAGAGGTAACTCGCCAATCAATGTCCTATTAGCTTGACCAATGCTTACGCTGATAGTTACCTCCTCTCTCTGGCCCATCCCGACGGCGTGCAACCTCACCAACCCGCTCAAGATCTCCCAATTTTACCCTTTTCCCAACGACACCATCATGTAAAGCATCAAGGGTCCTTGGAACCCAAAGCCTTCCCAGGGCTCCAGATTCATTGCGCAAAGCCCAAAGCTTTCAAGAGGAACCCCAGGAGGATGCTTCCAGTGAAGCTAGCGAGGAAACTCTCACGGCCCAAAGTCCCCCCATGAAGGCTTCACATCGCACGCAAGCCTCCGTTACATCCTTTCTCTCCTCGACTTCGATTGACTCGGACGATGAACCCCTCCTCGTCCACGAAATCGAGCCAGTCCGCACATATGCCGGTATGGATCCGCCTAGATGGGATTGCCTGAACCGCAAACCACCCGCAGTGGCTGAAATTTCACCCGAAACCTCAACGAAAAAACTCACCATCACCACTCGAGAGCTCCGCGCGGATTCCGCAAGCACCAGCTCAACCACCTCCCCGATCCTGTCACCTCTGGACTCCATACGTACCGCCACATCCGTGTCCCCTACTGCAGCCAACAAACGTAGCTTGGGTCCCCCAAACTTCCCTACCCCACCAAGATCCAGAACACACTCCCCCGAACATGATGAAATCCCCACCATCGAAGTCTCCATCGCGAGATCCGTCTCCATCTCCAAGGGCAAGAGACAGATGCTCGTCCCTGTCCGAGCGAGACCGAGTCAGTTCAATGTTAATGAGCGGTTGGTTCCTCAACAGGCGAGAACACCGCAGGTCATGGGTGGACAGTCTGGTCATCGACCTGGGTTTTCTCAGGATGTGCACATTGAGATGGCATAGCTTCTTCTCCTCTTTTTACATCTTTGTAGTTATTGCGTTCATACCCCGGTGCATTTGCTTTCTTCTTTTCGATCTGGTCTCGTTGAAGCGCAGGCAGCTGTTTCATCTATATTACACCTTTCTCGTCTATTCTCCAGAGTATCTCGGGGGGTTATTTTTGTTACACGGGTTGTTTATTGTTGATTGATACAATACTCCTTCAAGCCTGGCTGGATTACATCTGCTTTTTCTTTGCGCTTGTTACTGGTTCGTGTACATGGACGGTGTTCTATATTCCGCAGAAATGAAATCTTCCCCTTTTCTTCTTTCATGGATTCTCCTGTATCTATTATTGAAATATAACTTTCTTAACCCAGAATTCCAGAAATCCATAACCATCAATGAACCTAGTCTCCCCCTTTCTCCGGGACGCCCGATCCCTCAACATTAAGAACCCGTCCCTCCCTTCCATGCGCAACATCAACACCAACGTTCAAAAGAACCCACTCCATCCCGGGGTACGAATCACTGATTACACGCACATTCACGGCACCAGGAACAGGGAGATTCTTGGGAAACTTCACAGTCGAACTCGTCGTAAGGGGTCCGGATCCACGATTATTTCTCTCGTGGGGTTTAGGCGCTCTGCTAGAGCTCGATCCGGGTCCCTTCCCCTTCACATTTGAAATGCTTCTATCCTGGTTGAATTTTGCGGTTTTGTTTGAAGGCCATGACACGCGCTTCAGCGCTATTAGATCGCCGTCTGATCCATCGGATTTGGCCGCACAGACGATGAGGAAGAAGCCCTCTGTCTGTGGTTTTGGGAACTTGGGGGCGAAGACTCGGAACTCTGGATTTGTTGGGGGGTTCTTACGGGATAGTGTGACTGTTAGACCCGAGTTTGAGGTTGAGGGGACGGATACGGCCAGTCGCGGGAGGTAGGATGATGCTTTTGTGAACTGGGTTGCAGTGGTTCTGGGGAGCGATGATATGATTGTGGAGATTTTGGGCGTAGGGAGGGTTGTTAGAGCTGTTAGGGTGTCGGGTAAGGTTGTGGATTGGTTTGATTGTGATGGGGTTGTTGGGTCGATCCCCGGGAGGACAGAGAGTGGGTGATCCTCCGGCCAACGAGCGGATTTGATGCACTGCAGTAGATTAATGAACCTGTAGCACGCGATGGTGTAGCCTAATTCTGCCATCGCGTCGATGGAAGCCTGGATGATACGGATGCTCTGGTCGAGGACGGACGTTTGGTCTCCGACATAATCCGAGATTGGGAGGTCAATGCGGGACATGTATGCCTGGAGCAGGAGAAACGCCTTGACGTGGGGATCCCACATTGGAAGATCGCCCATGGGTTCGACGGAGAGAGGCAAGTTGCGGGACAGTTCGGCGTTGATGAGGTCTTCATTGTGGCGGACGGGGAGCTCGTCGAATTCCGTGGCGGAGCACATCCAGCTGAGGACATCGTGGAAGGTTGGGGCTGGTTTTGCGTGGGAGAGGAGGTAGCGGATTGACTTGTGGGCAAGGTAGTAGTAGCTCATGATCTTGCCAAAGGGGGTCGAGTCGACGGAGCCAGTTGCGGAGTCGAAAATAATGCAGCTAGATTCGGAAAGCTCGCCGAGAGACTTGTCGACTAACTCTATCATGAAGTCTTGTGCTAGTGTTTGGGCTTCGAGAGAGTTGTGCTGGTCCGCCGAGATTTCAAGGCCATAATAGGATGGATTTTTGTGTAATCGGCGGAAGAAGAACGTCCAGGTCAAGTAATCGAGTGCATCTTGCTTGGTAGCGACAGTCCCTGCAGATACTTCAGCACCCAAGTGGTTGTCTAGGACCTTATGTAAAGTAGACTCGACCGGGAAACCAGTATGCAAGAAGTGTTTGTAGAATGCCTTCTTCGAATCCTGCGTGAAGATACGCGCGATACCAGACGTGTCGAACTGTGGACGACCCGCACGACCCAGCATCTGCAGAACGTCTGTCAGATCCATGTCCCTGTACCCTTCGATTTTTGCGTCGAAGAATTGCGTTCCTTTGACAACAACAAGATGAGCAGGAAGGTTAACACCCCAAGCAAGAGTGCTGGTGGCCACTAAGATCTGAATCTTGTTGTTCGCGAATAGTTCTTCGGCGAGTTGCCGGTCAGACTCAACCAGACCAGCATGATGCAGCCCGATACCAAATGAAAGCGCCTCACGCAAAGCATCATCTTTCACCCGAGCAAGATTCAACTGCAGATCATCCTCCGACATGCCAACAAAGCGGCGTGGGTTGTCCTCCATACCGCAGAAATTAATCAGGTCCTTAGCAGTCAACCGTGTCTGTCTACGAGAGGCGACGAACACAATAACTGGCTTCTCAGGGGAGTGGCTCTTGATCGCCAGGAAAGTCGGCCGGTTCATAGACTGCATAAGTGGACAGAACCCACGCTGTTCAGGAAACCCGTCGATAAAAATCTCCAATGGAACAGGCCGAACTGAGTGCCGGAAGTTGTACAATCCCTCCTTAACACCTAACCAGTTTGCCAAATCAGATGCATTCGCACAGGCCGTAGACATGCCCATCAACCGAACCGAATTCTTTGACTGCGAGGCGATATAGTTCATACGGGACACAATGATCTCGAGAATGGGTCCACGGTCGCCGCCTAGCAAGTGAATCTCATCAATGATGACTAGGCTCACCTTCCGGACGTAGTCCCTAGTCTGCCAGCTACGGGAGATACCGTCCCACTTTTCCGGAGTTGTGATGATAATATCTGCGTCACGAATTGTTCGTGTGTCCGGCGTGTTGTCTCCGGTCAACTCAACGAGTCTTAGTCCCATGGGTGCCGTTACGCGCTTTCCCCAGTCCAGAACACGCTCGCGAACGAGTGCCTTCATAGGTGCAATGTAAACGACTTTGGAGCCCGGCCGCTCCCTAAAAGCCCACCACATCGCCAACTCTGCTGCAATTGTCTTTCCACTGCCTGTCGGCGATCCCAATAGCACGTTTGCTGCAGTGTGGTAGAGAACGTGGAAGAGCTGGGTCTGCATCGGATTGAAATATTGAAAGCGCTGCGCGTATAGATCCTCGAGAATAGGATTATTCAAAGCAGATATGGGAAGAGGTTGGAGATCAAGAAGATCTGTATAGACACTTTCTGTGTCTGGACGGATCAAATGCTGGAATGAGATTGGCGTAACTGTTTCCGCGCCCATCCAACGATCAGATATCGCTCGAACATAGATCTGACTCGGTAATGGATCCGAAAGCGGGATCGTGAAGTTCAGCTCATGATCATTATAGAGCTTCTTTCTGCTCAGGATGAAGTACTCGTGATGATAGATCTCCGACGTTTCCGAGTTCTCAACCCAGACCCAATAAGACTCGGAAGCGCCGTGGTGCCGGTCATTCCAGGTGAATTCGGGATAGAGATTCAAGCGAACACGTAGAACGTCACGGTTCAGCGGTGCAATTTCAGCCTCCACACTGAGGGTTGGGAAATTGTCTAGCAGCTTTCCTAATGTCTTTCCCATCTTCTGATTATGAACGAGCTGGCCAAGCTCTGCGGTTTCCATGTCTCTCATTGACTCAACAGACGACGACGGTAGTTTCTCCTCCAAATTCTTCAGAATCGGCTGCGGCAGATCAAATTGACGGAACGGGTGATCAAATGGCCACATCTGCTTCTCGATAGATTTGCACATAGAAAGAAGGACCTGGCACTGGTACCCCCAACGCCTGTTCAAAGCGATCATGAATAAAGAGCGGCATATACGAGCTGCATTTTGCGCGACATAACCAGTATCCGAAACCAGAGCAAAGTCCTCGAGTTTAGCGCGAGAAATGTAAGACTGAAGCAGGATGTTAGTCTTTGCATGAGCAGTGTCATTGCCCCCATCGACCTCCGTCTGCACTGCCTCCTCGCGAAGTCTGTTGAGCTCCTTTGATTCAGTGTCGCGGGACTGAATGTTGTCAAATTCACCACTCATACTGATCATTTTCAGCACGTCAGCCTCACCAGATCGAGGGCGCATCATGTTGTTGAAAATCTCGACGCTGGTCTGAAGGACGTAGTATTGACTTGCGATTCGCCCAACATCTTTAGCGCGAAGCTCTTCGGTCTTTTCGTTGTAAATGATCATCTGACTCTTCTGCAGAACGAGGGCAGCCTGGATTATGAGTTGACGGCGTCTCTGTACTAGCATAGGGTCGTCCATCATCTCGGCATAATCAATGCCATAGTTCCGGGGCTCGCGCTTCATGCGCACAAAGAGATACGAATATCCCAGCCACTGCACTGCTTCCGGGACCGATGTCACTGTACCGAGCGAAATTTCAGCGTTCAAATTATCCACAAGCCTACTGGAGAAGCGAGATTCAATCGGTTGTTGTGAGGTGACGGCAGAGAGGTAGTGATTCAATTTATCGTGAGTCGTACAGATAAATCCGATACCTGTATCCTGGAACTGCGGCCGACCAGCACGACCGAAAATCTGCATGACGTCGAGAATGCCGAGGTCAACGAATTTACCCTCCTGTGGATTATACAGTTGGGTTCCCTTGATGACGACTGCTGCAGCCGGAAGGTTGACACCCCAGGCAAGTGTCGCTGTACAGCAGAGGACCTTGATGAGACCCTCGGAGAACATACGTTCCATGAGATTGCGGTCGCTACGGCTCATTCCAGCATGATGTGTACCAAATCCGCTGGTGAACAAATCACGCAATTCGCGAGCGCGGGCATGCTTCATGTCTCGAAGCCCGTTAGAATAGTTCTCATGTTCATGGCAGCTAAATAGTGCTTCGCATCCATCTTCAATGGCCATTTGGCGCAGCATCCGCGCTGTCATGACCGTGTCTTTGCGGGAGTGCACGAACACCATTACCTGGTGTCCTCGTTCCAGCATGGCGCGGACTTTTTCGAATGCCACAGTGTCAATGTTATCGCGGGACTGTTTGGAACCGGCCTTTCCTTTGACACCGATGAAATGCTGCTCAAGGGGCACCGGACGGAAGGATGAGTCGAAGAAAAATAGGCCTGCCATTTTGTTGACCTTGAGGAAGTCGGCGACATCAACGTAGTTTGGAAGAGTTGCAGAAAGGCCGACAATGCGAATAAGCGACTGGGTGCTTTCCACCTGTCGCTGGGTGCGGGCCACCAAGGACTCGATAACTGCACCACGTTCATCGTGTAGCATATGAACCTCATCGATAATCAACAAGCGTACCTTCTGCACAAGCTCCGTGTCACCTGTACTCTTCCGGGTCACCACGTCCCACTTTTCAGGGGTGGTGACAATGATCTGGGTTTCCACGATCTCTCGCTTCGTCAACTGCATATCCCCAGTCAACTCACGGACCTGGACGCCAAGCCAGGCAAGACGCTTGCCGAGCTTGTCGGTGACTTCGGCTGCGAGGGCTTTCATGGGTGCCACATAGACAACTTTGAAGTCATCCACTAGAACTGAGAACTCGGTTGCATCAGGCTGTTCAACCGGATTAGGAACCGTGTTTTTCCCGATCGCATTCAATATCGTTAGCATCGCAGCGTCGGTTTTACCAGCACCGGTCGGGGCACAGATAAGCATATTCTCGCTCGTCTTGTAAGCGACGTCGTACAGTAGGCTCTGCATTCTGTTCAGTGACTTGTAGCCTTTGAAGGTTCCCTGACATAACCCGTCCATAGACGAAATCGGAACCAATTTTTCCTGTTGCGCAAGTGTGCCGACCCTACCGGCTGGGACTTCAACTTCGGTGTATTTTGGCTCATCGATCTGTCTACTTCCCAGCGGTAATCCATAGCTTTTCCCATTCAAGGCCAGCACATTCCTAGAAGCATGCGCCTTGAACACATGCGGATACTGCGGTTCCTGCCGAGTCTGCTCCGGCATCAGAGCGGCATTCTTATGCTCATAGTCCTGCCTCCGGAGAGCTTGCTCTCTCTCGGCCCTCGTCTGCAGAGAACCAGAAGCCAATCCATCCGTCTGCGCCCGTGTCTTCTTCGATCCGACCTCCAGGTTCCCCAGTATCTCCTTCCGGTGTGCGATCAACTCGATGACAAACTCCAGGTCGTCGAAACCCACGATCTCCGCCAACGACATCTGTAACTCATCGTCTCCACTATCCGTAGCCAGTGAAACGATAATTTGCTGCGCTAGCTCGTCTGCATCCATTCCGGGCTTCTGATAAGCGAGGAGCTGACATCTTTGCTGCAACCATATTTGATCGTACTGCTCCGAGGCAGGCGGGGAAGGCAGATCGTCGATTTCAAGTCCGTCGCTTGTAGATTCGTCGTCGGAGCTGATGAGATCCCAGACATCGTCGACTGTTCCGGCGGAGGAGGAGTGCTCGTCGAGATCAAGGTCGAGATCGCTGCCGTACGAGAGCTGATCTTTAGCGGGGTCTTTGGTGAGGTTCAGGTCGGCGATGGCCTGGCGCATAGCGGTAAGTTGATCCAGCCATTGTGACTCTATAGATCCTGTTTCGTTCATAGTGTTGCAGAATCTGTCGGGCGTGTCGTGAGACGAAGGTGGAAGTGAGGGAAGTTGGGAGAGCCTGGAGAAATAAATGCAACAACAAAATCGGGCCGTGCACCAGTCAGCCAAATCATCTAAGAATCCGATATTGTTATTTACTAACTTGAAATCAAATTTGACTATTTGAGCTTCTTACTGCACATTCCTCTTAATCTTGGAGTCGCCCGGGATCTTTCGCATGAATTAAACCCAACTTTCCGCATGATTTTAAGGTTCCCTTGACCGAACTATATATTTCCGCCATCAGAGCAAACAGACGGAAGACTGCCAGGTAATAACCAACTCCGTAGGATTCCTGCGTATGCTTGCTATACGTCGTCAATTCCCGAATTCACCTGAAATGACTGGCACCATGGCGCTTCCGAGTCTTATTGGGTCTGGGTTTGAGAACTCTGAAATGCGGAGATCTTATCATCAGGAGTACTTCATCCTGAGCAGAAAGAAGCCCTACAATGATCAACCGGTGAAAAGCGGCTTTCCAGTCATTCTTCTCAACCGAACTGGTTCCGTGGCACAATTGGTCAGCGCGTGGTGCTAATAACGCCAAGGTTGAGGGTTCGAGCCCCTCCGGGACCATGTTTTTGAACTGTGGTTTTTTTGGGTCATTAGCCCAGATCTCTACACAACGGGGACAAACGGCGACGGAAGGCTAGCGAGACCCCGATATGAAACTATCCTGACATGCTATTAGGGGTTGGCGGAGATGTCTATGAAATCTCGTTGGTGATTCTGGCCATATATCAGGGGTAATGCAACACCTTTCACGGTAAAGATCACAAATGAGCTGACTGACAAGCTCTTAACAAATCGACCCCAAGTACCGTGGATTAAATTCGCATTCTTAAGCCTTATATAACCAATCTCTATATTCCCAGACACCCTGATCCTCCAATTTTCATGCCAGGGTACGATAACGCGGTAACCCTCTTCCTCTGTTCCCACTCCATCGATATATTTACCGCTTTCTTTCTCGAATATTCGGATCGCACCTTGATTGGAAATAACATCGACGACAATCGCTACTGTGTGTGGAGCAGGGCTAAGTCGAACGCCTTTAGAAAGTGCGCACCACTCTATAGCTTCGTAGTCGGCAAGACGTATCTATGAATATTAGCTACCGCGACTAGTTGATTAAAGTGAATATACCTCTCTTTTGCACTTGTCAATGATACTTGAATCCACTGAATCCTTTACGCGGATCTTCTGAACCATGGACATCATCACCAGACAGGGTATGCTGCGCCAGGGGCTATCTAGTTTGTCATTGTAAGACTAATGCAAGCTGGAATATCTTGTTTCAACAGTTTAAGAGTATGTGGGAGGCTTGAACTGAGAATGTGCCATGACCGCACATGTGAGGGGAAAAAGGAAAATACCAAGCCACGCGATCGTGTTACCTCATTCGGATCTACTTGATAAGTGTCGAATAAGTGTCGAATAAGTGTCGAAAGAGTGTTTGGTTGCGGTAATTCTCTTAGTATCATTCATCGACATCAAAGGCTTCGATAAGGCTTTCTAAACATGGCTTGCTATCACCATGATCGTCGCTCTTGATTCAACAAAGTCAAAACGACAGGTGTGGTTGGCTCACAGATCCCTGTACTTTGCTTGATTTGCCGAGGTAAATGAAGCGTAGCTCACGACGTCTATAAAGATGCCAGACTTGTCCGTGGTTCTTGGGTTCGGCTTCTCCCAACGAGGCCCGTATCGCAGCCGTTGTTTCTACTCGTCTTATTCAAATGACGTTTTAATCTCACGGTATGGTAGGAATCTGTTGAAAGCATTTGATTTCAAAAGAGAAAATACACAAGACTTGGTTGTTGAAACTATGAGTATGGATAGATCTATTTGAGTAACGCGGTCAAAGTTGTTAAGATTGGTAGGCAGAAGCAAGACTATTTACATACCCAAGCTTGCGAATTATGCGGTCTGAAAATCGGACTCTTGAGATGCAGTTTGGACTTGTGTTGAAGCCGCTTCCGTCTTGCTAAACAATTTCGATTGTGCAAGCTTGAGATTCTCAGACTGACACCTGCAACGGGTGGAAGCTGCGGCCGCGTAACAGTGATCATCCAGACATATTCGATGTATTGGCTGATTTTAATCTGGCCTGACTCACGCCGTTTACGCGCGGCTTTCTTGCACGGACTATCGACAGCTGTGGGTAAACAGATATTTGTATTCTGGAATCACGCATAAAACTGGTTAAATCGCCCTCGATAAGTCAAGAATTTTATGTTAGAGCTCCTGGGATTTCTTGTCTAGCTCTTCTTGGTCGTGTTTTAGCTCCTCTGATTTTGCTCTATTATCAGTCGGCAGCAGGTCTTTTTTTCATAGCCAGAGTTCAGTGTTATTGTTGTCTAATTATGGTTTACAAGTACTCCGTAAATTTTCGATGATCTCCTCAGGGTTAAGCTTAATATCCCCGTAATTCGCTAGCTGGATACGGATCAGCGCCCGCCTTGGCAAAGCACTATAATCTGGCCTGCATGATGTCACGATATTCTCTATACACCACCGATCGAAGCGAGGGAATCAGGCTCGTTCTCCTTATTGTATTTGAAACCTGGTATTGATTACCTCTAATCTCTGGCTGCCAGACTAGCAGCTAGACTAGGGGCTGTGACTGAGCGGAAGGTAACTAGACTTCTATAAAGTATCACGGAAAATATGTTGACAATATGCAGGCCAGGGACGCAGGGAGTGTAATCGCATTTTTCCCCTTGAATATATCTCCAGACTTCGTGCAATTCAAATCAAACGTTGAAGCGATTACCTATACAAGCGAGGAGCATTTGGGACTTGGACATAACTCACCCACACACATGCGCGAGCCCGCCACCATATCACCTACCAAGTTCGTTTGTACCGCCGCCGACCGTTCGCTTTTGAATCTGGCAAGCCCGAGACCTGGGTGATACAGCAGATTAGACATAAAGCCTACCTTTCATATCGTTTACATGAGTCCACAAGTACTCCGTAGGACAGCGAGCTCCTTGGGTTTCTAATCTTGGAACGCTGGGTGGATGGCGTAGAGGCCCCCGAGCCGAGACGCACTACGCGCTAAACCACTTCCTACCTAGAACGAAGAAGTTACACAGGAAGTTTCTCTCCATGCAGGCTAGTCAGCACAGACAGCTTATGCATATTATGCACAGAAGGGCCGTATGTACCTGGGCATGAGGTCTGTCTTCCAATACCTTAAGAGACCACAAAACTTCTGATTAGCATCATACATTTTCATCTGAGCGACCATGTGCATATGCGCTTGTATGAAGTTACAGAGAGAGTGCTCTGTGTTGTAACTTGTAAGCCACTTGAGCGATGACTTGTGCTCATCTCGCTGAACGTTTATCTCGGCAGTCTATCGCAATAGGGTCGCGTTTTTGGACTTTGAGTGATAATTTCAATACAGAAGACCTGTTAGACAATAATTTTGGAGAGAAATCGTGCTGGAGCCTTGAATGGCGGTTACGGTAATGATGCGGACTCCGACCAGGTCTGGACCCTTGGTCTAATTTGAAGAATATTGCAATCCTTGGTTCGGGCCTGTCCTGGCCCTCCTGGGCCATGGTTCGCTCCAGCCTTCAGGGGCCGTCGGGGGCAAGGGTAAACTGAGTGCAATTTCCCACGATATCACCATGAATCAACCATGTGCGGTCTAGGCGAATCGCGAATAAATCGGGGATCTGAAGACTGACAGAATTTTCGATCTAGTACTCCGTAGTAAGCTCCGGAGCGAAATAAATTCCGGACCATCGCATTTGATGTAAGCTGACAAGGGCACCGGATCAGGTAGATACATGCACGTGCTGTAATCTATAAACTAAAAATAAGTAAAGCCTTTCGATGCAAAGTTTGATTAATGTACAACATAACATGCGCCCCAGGGCAGAAGAAAGATAAATAGCCACGTATAGCGTCGTCAGGGGAGATATGAATGGGGGATTCCAATATATACAAGAATTACCAGAAATAAGGATTACCATAGACGTCTTGGTAACACTGGAAAACGTCGGGACAGCTGGATACGAGTTAGCAGAGACGTTACTTGCAAGGGGAAATATGAAAAAGGGCACATACTAGACTGCTTCCTGTCCAAAAATAATATGCCATGTATACTCCATAACCCGCGAGATCATGTCATCCGGGAGATCGCTAGTGACCACCCAGTTATAGTACCGCTGGTAGTCACTAATCGACCGCTTGAGGACCTGCTCACGGGACACGGCGAATTGCGAACAGCACGGGGCACCAATAACCTCTGGGACGTCGTCGTTTCCAAACAGGGCCTTCCATGCATCGGGGTAGATTTTCTCGACGTTTTTGCCGGGTCGGGGAGGATCGCGGAACGGTCTAATTTCATCCGGGCAGCCGGGAGTTGCCTGACACCGGAGGTTGGCGTAGCCGTTTTGCTGTACAAAGTTGATCTGCAGGGAGCGAATCGATTCCACGTTGCTGTAGTCCATTGTATCCGTGTGCCAGGCGCCAGGCCAGCCATCACGGTGGCTGTGGATGAAGACTATTGTGGAGGGGAGATCGTCGTAGTGCTCGATTATGTACTGCAGGTAGGCGAGGGCTTCGCGGCCCTTGTTCATGGGGGTGTGTCGTGGCGCGTTTACGTCGTCGACGACATAGATGAAGTTCCGCCAGCTAGATCAATGTTAGTTACGCGCCCGACACATTAAGAGAATAAATAGCGTACTCGGTCAAGTCGGCGCTGACCCAATTCGTGTCCTCGGTCGATAATTTCGCCATCACGATGATCCGGTCATTGGGGACGACGATGGGCGTTGTGTCGTATTTTTGCGGCTTGACGCCGTCATCTCCATTCGACCATCGCGATTTCCAGGAGGCCAGTTCCGAGGGATCTGGCCTGCTTCCTACGTTGAAATTCCAGAGGGTGCGTGGGCGCGGAACCTGGGGTGCGAGGTGAAAAATGCGCCCGAGAAGAAAAACCACGGAGATAAGGAGGGCGGCCGCCCCGATGCGGTAGGATAATCTCATTTCATAACCTCAGCAAACAATAAACGAGTGAAGGGGTAAAAAGCAGGGAAAGAAGGACAATGCCAAAAGGAGCTGCAGGCGAAGGGTGGGAGGGGAAAAGGAGATAAAAAGAGAAGTTTAGCAAGTGAGACACGAGCTGGAATTGGATGGGGTCGTTTTCCTAAGATTATGGAAGCGCGGATTAACATTGGCCGCCCAGATCTGCAGGGGCCTCTTCTGACAGTTACTGTATAATCGTGTCTACTCCAGACTTTCCAGCATATTCAAATACATTTGATCCAAGTATACTCCGTACTGTTGCAAATATCCCTATTCTCCTCCGAGTCACCCTGTTGTGGATATTCAAAGGCCCGTGAGTCTGAGACTGGCCTCAATAATTAAAGTGACAGCAAATGAGCCAAGCCACAGTTATTATCTAAGCCTCTCCTGAGCATGACTTTGCAGACTCGCTATGACTTCAAGACTGTCAGCCATTGTTACACTGGCAAGTAAAAACACCGGACCAACAGGGTCTAATCAGCTAGCCTCATCGATCCTTATCGTTGGTTAAGGCCCCCGGCCTCCCGATCAGGGTCCATTTTAAGAAACAATGGAATCTGACGGATTCTTCACGCAATTCTAGCTAGCCTTCAGGCTTTCAGCGTCTCGAACAAAGACCATATGACCTCGTAATCGTATTTGACAGGCATCCCATGAGATAGCAATGATAGGTAGGCTTCCTGGGCGCCGACTAGACGCGTGGCCGACAATTCTCAGACGTGATCATCATTGTTCATTTTATTTGCGACTTCAGCCTGACACTGATCGTCAGTCCCACTTGTCCTATCGGGTTATCATACCGAGTATACAGACTTTGCTCGAATGCTCAGTGCTGCGAGCACTTCGTTTATGAGTAAAGTAACAATTGAAAGTATTGCAGTACTTCATTTGGTATATTCTAAATCATAGTACATGGCATTCACATCCAAGTCATAACTGTCGGGATATAGGTGGTGTCCAGCACCAACCCTCCCCAACATATATCCATAGTCGTCCATGATATACAACGCCAACCAGAAAAAGGTATCAAACCAAACCAACGCTGCGTAGTCCAAATGCCGAAAATGCCTTCGCCAACAATAGAAAACCGCGAAAATCAACAGCACCGACTCTTCTTCACCACTTCTGCCTGATCTCCATCATCGCCGACACTGCTCGGCGGAAACATAAGCCAACTGCGGCGTTTATCATGCATCCCGAGTCGAAAACTACCGCCGCTATCGATTCCCGCCGGTCCAGCAGACGACGGCATACCGTCCATCGCCGAAAAATCCCCGGGTGACAGTGTGGCGACCTGTGCGTCCCGCTTATTGCGCTGTTCCACCAACTTCCGCGCAATAACCCGGAAAACCTCCTCGACGCCCTCGCCGTCCTTGGCGCTGATCTCGTGGCAGCAGTCCCATCCTATATCCTGCCCCCAAAACCCACTGCTTCGTTTACTGTCTGCCCCCATGCCCTGCAGCGTCGCGCTGGACGAATGTCCAAAGTATCCGGCGGTCGGAGGAGGCGTCGACGCCCGTGACGGGTATAGCTGTTCGGCGATATAAGCGATCGTGCGCTCAAAAGGTACGCGACGGCGCGAGGGATCGATCGCGACAATGTCGGATTTCGTTCCAACGACGTGTATGACGATGGGGTCGTCTTCGGCGAGGTTATTCTTTAGCTCAAGGAGCCAGCCGGTCATTTCTTGGAAACTTTGCTCATCGGTAATATCATAGCAGAGGAGACAGGCGTTCGCGCCGCGGTAGTAGAGACGAGAGATACTCCGGAAGCGTTCTTGTCCGGCGGTGTCCCAGATTTGGAGACGGACGAGGGTGTCGGAGGCGCTGTCGAGGACGCGCTTGGTGATAAAGGAGGCACCGACGGTGGAGGCGGTGGTCGCAGCGTTGAAGGCGTTTTTTACATAGCGTTGTACGAGTGAGGTTTTTCCGACGCCTTATCCGTTAGTACTTCTTCTCTTTGCACCAAGGAAACGAGATGCATACCCTGAGCGCCTAGTATCACGATCTTAGCCTCGAGGGAGGAGCTCATGGTGGGGGTGAGGCAGAGGCGGGGCCGAGGAGAGCTGGATTTGCATGATCCAGTGGTCGCCGTGCTAGCAGGGAGGAATAAGACGGGAAGGTCAAAAGATAACCTCGACAGACTGTGACAAAGAAAGCAGCAGAGGCGAAGAGATGAGGGGAGAGTTCGAGGGACCGAGCTGAAGGAGAGGCGGAACAAGGCTCAGCTGACGACAATCAGGTGTTCTTCAGCTCTTCTTTCACGATCCCTTGCTCCATTCTGATCTTTCCCTCACTGCCAAGTTTAAAGGATCTTCCCAGCTGGACCCAGCACCAATCTCATCAAATGCATTGCTGATCTGCATGGAATACGATGCAAAGAACATTCCTTGCCGCCAATAAATTTTCGGGCAACGAACGAGTTTGTCGAATCATGACTGCTCCGAGCCCTCCGAGCGGCCGGTGGCTGGCTTGCTCTTGCAGCCAAAATTTTAACTGGACTGCATCTGCGATCGCATCAGATCTCAAACAGGGATCAATTCGTCGAGAACATTCTCGGAACGGACGTGCCGACTACTGTAATGTCACTACAATCGAACCTGAGGGGTACTTCAAACAAGTCATTGACAAATTTCATCAATTGCCCATGAACCACGGGATAGGGATATCTAACGTCTAAAGACAGAACTATTCGCTAGCAGCCTGATCCGCGGGTTGGGACTCTGGGGTATACGGAAACAAAAGGAAAAAAGGACCAAACTCGGGTCATCCGCAGCGTCCAGGAGAAACCCAGAAGCGGCTGCAGAGTTGAAACAAATCATGAACATGAGAATTAGACATCAGATCTCCTCCGACGCGAACACCCTTCAAAGTTCATGTTTTTTTTTTTTAAAGAATTTAATCCGTTGGGCTAGAGCTTCCCGCCGGCGAGATCTCACCAACGTGGCCCTTCTCCACCTCGGCTTCAGTTTCCGGGGTGAAGTTGTACTTGGATGCTTCGGCTTCGATCTCGTCGTCGTTCAGCTTCGGCAGCTCGTGTGAGGCCCTGACGTAGCTCATGCTCTCGCAATAGCCCTTGGCAAAGATCAGGTCGATCTCTTCCAAGCTGCGGTTGGCAGTCTCGGGGTAGAAAAACCAAATTACAGGGATGAAGAAAGCGTTCCATGCGGCGAAGAAAAGGTATGTACCCCAACTAATTCCGTCGACCATGGGAGGAGTGATCATGACAACAGTGAAGTTGAACAGCCAGTTGTTGCAAGTCGAGATGGCATTGGCCTTTGCTCGGGTGCGGACAGGAGACAGCTCAGCGGGGTATAGCCACGGCAATGGGAGCCAAGTAGCACCAAATGCAGCCATGTACAGGAACAAACCGAAGACAGCGCCCTTGGAGGTCTCCGAGTCACCGGGAATCAGACAACCAAAGGTGATAACCATGGCGACTGTCTGGACGATAGATCCACCGAGGAAGAGCTTGCGACGACCAATTTTTTCAATGAAGAACCAGGAGAACGTGGCGAAGATGGCATAGACGATCATGTTGATACCACCGATCAATAAGGCCATGTCATTGTCCTGGTGCAAGTTTTGCTTCAACAACAAAGGGAGATAGTAAATGACAGCATTGCAGCCACTAAGTTGCTGGAAGACTTGAGACGAGGATCCGACAACCATACGGCGGAAGTGTTGGGTAGGACCACCGGTGAACAAGTCGCGGTAGGTGGTCTTTTGGCCGAGAGCGCCGGAAGCACGGAGCGAGTCGAGAACAAGTTGCTTCTGGATCTGGGTCTCGCGGTCGTGGATTTCACATCCTGCCAGGGCGGCAAGGACATACTCTCCTTCTTCGACGCGGTCCTTGGAGATGAGATACCGAGGGGAGTCAGGAAGGTACCACATGCCGATAATGATGATGAAGCCGAAGATGATCTGGAATGCGATAGGGAATCGCCACACCAAGTCGTCAGGACCATAATGGGCGCCAAAGTCAATCCAGTACGCGATAGCTGTCCCGATGGCGATGGTACCACCTTCAATACAGATAAGGAGACCACGGTTGCTGGTCTTTGAGCACTCGGCCTGGTAAGTAGGGATGGTCGAACTGAACGGGGTTAGCTGAGATGATGACCGGCGTTTAGATGAGGATATGCACTTACGTGTTCATTCCGTTACCGATACCAGTAATAACACGACCGATGAAGAATTGAAGGAGAGGGATGTGCCCAACAAACGAGGTAACCTGGATGATCACACCAATGATCATCACAATAGCGCCAGAGAAGATCATCCACCGTCGGCCGGTCCTATCTCCGAAGAACAGGGCGAACATTGCACCTGCCAGGCAACCAAGTTCGTAAACCGCTGTTACAAGAGCTTGCATCGTGGAGTTATCCTTGGTTGCGGTGAAGACGTTGTTGAACGCCTCGTCACTAATGATACCAGACATGACACCCTCTTCAGGGAACATTAGTCTCCGCCCGCAAAACCTTCAGACAAGCGCGACTTACGGTCATATCCGAACAACAGGAAACCCATCGTCGCGACAACCGAGATTGTCATGGACAGTTTCCTGCCTGACATTCCCGCGAATGTAGGCGCCATGATGGATTTTATTAGAACTCAGTCACCGTGATCCCTATTTGTCCTGCCTTGTGGCGATGGTCAAAGAGAAAATAAAAAAACCGCTGGATAAGGAGTAGGTGCAATCCAGGAACTTAAAACGCGGAGAATGTAAGGGGGGAAGACGGGGGTATTTCTACTTCTCCAGAAGCCCTGGGATGGCGGGCCTCAGTCGAGGGGCAGACCAAAAGATGGGTACATGTGGCGACTGCCCCGTAAGTGCCCTAATTCGGAATTCCTTTCTCACCAACAAAAAGAATATCCATGATTATCCACGGTGTCACTACTCCGTACTCCGTACTGCGGATGGCCACGCAGAAGCTGTGCTGCGATTGAGTATACCAGATTTTGGAGCAGTGGAGCAAAGAACCACAAGCATCGAAATTGGCGTGTTAAGCATTTTCCTTGGCCTATCACTTTCTCCACAGTCGTCAATCTTACGCCCACAATGACATCAGGCTGGATATCTTTCGAGCGATGGAGAAAACAAGCCTGCCAAAGAAAAGTCAAGAATTTTAGACCGAAAGTCTTGTTGAGTAAGTACACCGAGGAGCCCACCTTGTTGCTCTGTCTAATTATCGGCAAACATTCAGGTCGTCACCGTGTCATGCCTTTCCGGCTGATTATTATAAACCCCTTGCAAGAAGTTGCCTCGCTTGAAGTCCAACGCGAATGGAAACCTCTCACAGCTGAGTTGCTTACTACACGCTCTTGCGCCAGTCTCGCAGCTTGATAACTGTCGCCTACTGGTCTGTTCGCGTTCTCGGGATCCGCGGTCTTGGGTCGCTACTTTCGGCTGTTTTTCGGGAAGCCGTTCCCGATTCCTTTTCGGGACAATCTTACTGCTCACACTTAGATACCTCTCGGTTGCCTAGTTTTACCTTGAAAGCTTTCTTGCGAGTTGCCTTCGACCTTGGAATCGACAACTATATATTGACGGCCAGTGAGTCAGTGACTACGATGCTCGTCATTGCTGTCCTCCATGGGCTTCAGTCGCTTCAACGTCTCGGAGTCGGGCATATTGATAGTATGACATGAGCGAAACTCCACCTCGTTTCGTTACCTTCTCCGTCCCCAAACCTCCATCCATCTGAATCTCCGAACCTCCAGTCTAACCGTCTTCACCCTGGTGGGGGAAGTGGGAGAGCGCTTTCCCGTCTGCGGCACAGATTAGGGCTTATTATTTTACGCTCGGAGACTTGGAGTATAATTCTGGAGTACGGAGTATATCGCGAATTTTCCAGCAACCATATCTCTACATAGAGACATCAATTGAGTCTTCCCAGAGCAACAGAGTGACAAGGAATTCAGGAATTAGGAGTCAGGAGACAGAAAGATCTTCACTCTACTTTTCCCGACACTTTCAGTCCTGGTCCCGGACCTGAATATCATCTCGGCTCGACATTGATTGACACTGTACGCATACACATCTAACCCACACTTGCGCCCGTTTGTGCATCGGCTTCAGAGTGCATTCTGACTTCCGAATTCTCCATTTCTAATCTAACATCTCAAACGTGGATACCGGCACGTACCAAGACTTTAGAATCATGCGTGTCTCACTGTTGACAGTAGTTAACAGCCAACGGCGAACGCCCATGCGACAAATCTATGGGGTAGTCTCACTTAGTGCTGTTTGTTGCTTTGGACGACGGGGTACTCCGTAGAAACTGCGTAGAATGTTTGTTTGTAGACTCATAATACTCCGTACTTCTCCAAGATACGGATACTACACCCCATATTGCATGCTGTGCACCGCAGGATTATATACAAAAGGCAACAAAACAAGCCAAGCAATGCTTCAAAAAACAAGCCCTCGCCGAGCCCCTCAAGCATACGCTTGCAAGAGCGACGCTTCAGGATCCATGAAAAAAGAGTAGCCAAAATCGGCGGTTCAGACTTCACGGTCCCCCATGGCACGAAGTTCTTGCAGCCTTAGTCAGGTAAAAGTGGGTAGCGTGGGCCCTGATGGAGACGCGTGGATTCTGGAAGTGTACGGATAGAATAGAAGCTGCGAAGGTGTGCATGAAGGTGGAGCTTGGCTAATGCGACGGAGTTGGGGTCCGATGGGGATCAATTCGTTAGTGGCCAGAGTTTGGTGGTCTTTGGATCAACGTACGTCATAATTTGGAAGATTTTGGATGAGGGTTTTTTTTTTAGGAGGGTTGGATTGGTTCGAAACGAGGATGAAGGGGGAGTTGGGGGTTGATGTTTGGAGGTTGCCTAGATACTACTACTCTACATACTACGGACTCCTACGTAACAAGAATCATTATAAGTTCTAGAGGTGTAGTGGAAGTGGAAGTGGAAGTGGTACGTGGCTTGCTTTGGCTGGTAGCGTACTCGGTAAATCCAACGGTGTGTTAAAAGTTTGGTGACGAGTTCCCAGTCAGAACTTTGTGTTGGTTCCTGTCGTGGGTGGTGGCGATGCAGTCATCGTACATTACTGACAAGTGAGGACATTATCATTATTCAGCAGGGTATGTGAGGTTGCTGGTCAATATAGACTGCCATAATCGGTCATCGCATTGCAGGACAACCAGGAGCGTGACGTAGAGTTAGAAATTAGGTTCAAATTTTGTGATGCGTGAGATGCTCAGATGATGCTTTTCGTCATGACATGCAGTGAGATGAAACACGAGGCTAATGGCCTGAAAGCCGTCGAGTGAAAATGCAGCAGCGCTAAAAACCAGACAGAATATGTGTATATATAAGTACAGCTGTACAAGAATATGCAGCAGGGCAGTATGAAAGCTAGAGTACCACCACTTGCGGCTTATTTCCTAGCCGGCCGGAATCACGGTACATGCATGCTGCATTCACCATCCATCCTCCCCGACTCTCACCGCCCCAAACTTTGGCCCATACTACTCCTAGCATGCCATAGATCAAGACGCGAGCGGAGTCCGCCCAGCCAGAGATGTCAAAAAGATCTCGGAGGAAGCCAAACATAGAGCTGAAGCGTGAATTCCCCGCGCGGGGACGGCGCGAGGCGCAAATGCGCTCCCATGCCTTTTGAGCCTCGTCCCAATAAACAGGCTCTCGGCCATAGGCAGCATGGACGTGGCCAAAGACGTGAAGTGCGGGACGAACCCGCCAGGCTTCCGTCAACAGGAATGGACAACCGGTAGAATAGATCGGAGAGAGGTCGAGGTGCGATTGCGGGGGTGTGTGCGTAATCAAGATGTCGGTGTTTGCGGGGACGGTGCTGGACCAGGCATCATGGTGGGCAGGGTATGTAAAGGCGTGTTCAGAGCCAAATGGGACAATAGCGGGTATTTGGGGAGCTCCATAAATGGTAAGACAGCGAGGCCGGGAGGCCAATAGAGCGGAAGAGGCGGAGGAGGATTGGGGGAGCGGGGGAAATGTCAACGTGACCGACGAGTGCTGGAGATAGTGGATATCGCCCCAGTCGATGCGATGCGGGGAGTCAAAGTCGTCAATAGAGCGAAGTGAGGCCGTTGAAGATGAGACTGCGGCAAAAGATTGGTCGCGGTCTTCGGTGAGTCTGGAGCGGGCATCAAAATAGCTGTCGTGGTTGCCGCAGATGACAACCTTGTGTGGATGAGGAAGCTTGCGTAGCCAGTCGACGGCGGTCTGGACCTCACGAGCGCTGCCATCATCGGAGAGGTCGCCAGCATGAATCAAAAGGTCACCGTCTGGGACGTCTGTCCATTCTAAAGTGTGGGTATCGGAGATGCAGACGACTCGGATAGGACGGGCATCTGGAGGAGGCAATCGAGGAGGGCCGCGGAGTCGAAGGAGGAGATGGTGCAGGGGATAGAGAAAGGCGGCTAGGGGCGAAGAAATGAGATAGTCAGGATAATGGCGGCGATGGAACGGATTCGACATGATGCCTGGTCCTGATCAAGCTGTTGCTCAACTTGCTCAAGAAGTGAGGTTATTCCGAGGTTGCTGTCGTGGTCGCTGAACCTCAGGCACATCATACAGACGAGGGGACGGGCGGTGAGTCACGGTACCACATGCGGCGGCAGTATTTCTCCGGATCACGTGCGTCATGTAGATAAGAGTCAGATAAGATAAGCATGATAAAGATTCGGATTAATCTCCGCATCAAGAGGTCGGCTTTCTCTTCCATTCTCTATCTCTTTTACCAGTATGCTTGCTGTGTAGTGTCTATAACCCCATCTGCTTGTGATAGATCTTCACTGCTACTTTGGGCTATTTTACATAGCCGCAATGAGCTCACGCCGGGCTACGCCTCCAGCAGCAAAGCGTCCCCGCATCGGCGAACGGACCATGCTTGCTTGCACCGGCTGTAAGCAAAAGAAGCTGAAAGTACCTATGTTGCAATGCTCAAAATCAAGGCTCTATATGCTAATGACTATGTAGTGTGACGGTCAAAGCCCAAAATGCCAGAATTGCGTTAAGAGTAGCAAAGGTGAAATTTACAACCGCGAACTTGCAGCGTATGCTAACCACCGGCATTAGACTGCCTCGTCGAAGACCCCGCGACGGGTCTTCATCGGCCTAGGGACTATCTACAATCGTTAGAATCTCGAGTGGCATATCTAGAGTCCCTCTTACAAGAAGTTCGACCAGATGTCGCCTTGGATCACATGGGCTCTGATTTACCTGATGAAAGTCACCCACTGCCGTCCGCTCCTCTGTCCCCAACGATTGCTCTCAACGGGCCCGCATATACTCAGCTACCTGTACAAGAACCGATGTCGGGCTCATCGGTGAATAACATAGCTGGTCGTGCGTCGTCAGTGCAACCCGAGGATCACCAAGTTGATGTGCTCTCTTCCGAGGTTGCTTTGCTCTGCCTAAGTGCCACCGGCCGTGACCCACACTACTTCGGTCCCTCATCTGCCGTTTCTTTTTCCCGCATTGTAAGTGCTACAATGGGGCTTCCGGCTATTCAAAACGTGGGTTCTAGCTCTCAGCACAGTGTGATAAGTGGAAGAGAAGGTTCCCCTTTGAGCGCACAGAAAGATACAATATTACGCCTGCCGTCATCAACAAGAGCAGCAAAACTAACGAAAGCGTATTTTGATAATATCCACCCACAGTATCCTATTCTACATCGGCCGACAGTCGAATCATGGGAAGCGGAACTTCGCAGGGGCTTTCAGTCTGGGAACAACCAAGACGTTGCGAGTATACCTTTATTCTTTGTGCTGATGGTAGGGACACCAATGAGAGCCCAGTTGAGGATCAAACTGACAGACCAGGTCTACGCAATCGGATCCCTAGTAGTGGGACAACATCAACGTGAAAATGCAGAGGTGTGTCCTATACGCTAATGTTGGTAGATGCCAACTAACGAGAACCAGAGATATTATGCAGCAGCGTCGGATCACATATCCCCCCTTTTGGAGTTGAATACTTTGGAATCAATCCAAGGCATCCTCTGCTGTGCTATATATTCCATCAGGTCTCCTGTTGGAGTAAGCCTCTGGTAAAGCATCCGTCTGTGGACATTTCCTGCAATTGCTAAATATACTAGGAAAATATCAGGAATGGCAATCCGTTACTGCGTCGAGCTAGGCTACCACAGGAGCACCGCATGCTACCGCCGGAGTTCCGATGCTCTGACTAAAGAAATGTTAAAGCGATGCTTCTGGGTGGCATATGATATCGACCGTGTCGCCGCATTTACGTTAGGAAGACCGGTTGGCATTCCAGAAGACTGTATTGATGTTGAGGTAAGTTAAGGATATCCTCGCCATTATCATCACCATCTTATTGTCCTTAGTTTCCTGCCGATATTGACGACGAAAATATAACACCCGCTGGCCTCCTATCTACCCCGCGTACCTCGTTGAATGAACCTACAACTGTCATGACAGGCGCTTTGCATGTCATACGACTGCGACGACTATGGACTAAGTTTAGCGATTATTTATACTCTAGGACTTCCCGTTCTGCTCTTGACACGCAGTCCCAGAAAACCGCCACCGAGGCTCTCCGGAACGAACTTGAAGAATGGCGTTCATCTTTGCCCAGCCAGCTTGATTTCGCCAATTCCAACCCTCTATCTGTGTTTGCATCCTCGGAGTGGTTTCGTATAGCTTACGATCATTCAATATTGCTCCTCTATAGGCCTTTTATTACGGTTGCGACACACCAGAAAGATAACAATAACCTGGCCAATATGCACGATGAAGAGATGATTGAACAAGCGTTCGAACAATGTGCGCAGTGTGCTCGAGAGATGTGTCTCCTCTATCGGCGGCTTTACCAGAGTTCCTCCATCCAATTTACGTGGGGAAGCCTTCACATTCTGTTCCTTGGCGGATTGACCTACTTATATTGCCTCTGGAGGTCCCGACGCGTGCGTGAGAAAACAAGACAGACTGACGTAGTAAGTACCTGTCTGGCATGCTCCACTGTTCTCATTATCATTGCGGAAAGATGGAATCTCGCTACGTCCTATCGAGACATCTTTGAAACGTTATCAGAAAAGACCATTGGCATGGTTTGCGGCGACGAAAACCTGTCTAACCCATCGCAAAGACCGTGGACAGAAACGGAGGATCATACCGAACCTTTACTGCAGAATTGGATCAATAACGGTATGAACGATACGGACTCCGAATGGCTCGTTCAGGAGCTTTGGCATGGCGTGCCTCAGTTCCAAATGGATGGTTTCTATAATACGGAAGATGATTTCAATCCAAGCTGTTTGCCGACGGCAGAATCTGACCAAATCCGCCCAAACCAACGTGATCATCATGATTAATTTCAAACTTGAGTTACACGGCTGGGCGGGTTGACTTTTGCCGCACCATCTTCGGCCTTCTTTGCACACTAGCAAACAACCCATCTCCCAAAATCGCTGGACATCACGGAGAGCTCAGACCTTCTAATTGTTTCCTAGACTTTTATTACGGTTCAGCATCTTCCTTGCACTTTCGCTATGCAGGATTTCCTGAAAGGGTTCTTGAAGTGACAATCGTCTTGATGCTTGGTTAGGGACTATCTCAACGATGCCACCCACAAGCGGGAACTTCAATCCAGAATAAACAAGCCCCCATTGACCTATGTCTGCCCTAGAGGCCGAAACGGTAAAAGGATTCGGGGTCATATCTCAGCCATATTTCCCCCTGGAATCAAAGCCTTTGCTTGTCTCTCGGAATAGGATTGGGTATTGATAACCGGAGGATTCCTACACAACCTTTGACAGCCGCCCAGCGACTACTATTGTCGAGGAATAGGCAATGCTAGCTGAGATCAGGCGTTTGAAGCTCAAGAGCTCATGTTATGACACCAATTTTCCGATAACGACGTCGTCAGACTGATTAGCTCGGATGCTATGATTGTGTCATATGACAGTGTAACCAGGCAGTTGGTTGATCTCATCTCACTGACGTCCTTCGTGGCTCAGCTGTCTAGAACGAGGCACGGATTTTTGGGAACCTCTCTTGCGAATTATAGGGGTATATTCCGCAATATTATATGCAGGATGCGTAATCATAGTACCCCTCATTATCCCCCCACGGCGTTCGAGGCCTCGGCTTCTCCCGAACCCTGATGAACCCGGAGATCAAATACTCGACCTGGACTAATCTCTTCAACACTCGCGAACGGCCTGATTTTATATTTTCGGGAACACTGTCAAAATGAGCACCACCGTGACATCTACCAACATTATAGCAACTACAACCCTAAACACCAATAAAGCCCCCGACGGCCAAGTTAACACATCCTATACTATCCCCTACCCCCCAACCAAGTCTGCCGAACGAGAATGGCGACTCCAGCACATGGCAGGTGCATTCCGCATATTCGCAAAACTCGGATTCGCGGATGGTAGTAGCGGGCATATCAGTTTACGGGGTATTCCTTCCACCCATTCACCGCGAAAAAAGATATAATACTAATGTGAATGTGTGAACACAGACCCGGTTGACCCGGATACGTTCTGGATAAATCCGTATGGCGTGCACTTCGATCTCATCACTGTGTCAGATATGGTACAGGTCGACGAGCAAGGAAGACGTGTAGGTGGCGCAGATAAACGGATTAACACGGCCGGCTTTAACATCCATTCTGTGCTACATCGGTGTCGACCGGATGTTCAGGCCGCGGTGCATGTTCACAGTCCGTACGGCCGGGCTTGGAGTACATTTGGACGGGGCATCGATATGCTCAACCAAGGTGAGCAACTGCCCTTCTACTTCCCGGCTATTTTGTATCAGCGTTATCTGGCACATCAACGAACGGGAACTAGAATATGCTGATAAGAGATAATACGGTAGACTCCTGCATGTTCTACGATGACCTCGCGGTCTACCCCTCCTTCGGCGGCGTTGTACTCTCCACAGAAGAAGGCCACAGGATCTCCGACGCGCTAGGACCGAGTAAAAAGAACATAATCCTCCAGAACCACGGGCTTTTGACAACCGGCAGGACGGTAGCCGAGGCTACGGCGTTCTTCATTGCGCTCGAGCGCGCGTGTCAGGCGCAGTTTCTCGTTGAATCGGCTATTTTACCGGGGAGTGTGGGAGGACAGAGTGGTAGTGGGTTGAAGAAGACTGTTGTTGGGGATGAGGAGGCGGCGTATACGAAGAGGGGGAAAGGGAGTCCGGAGGTGATGTACATGCAGTTCTTGCCGGAGTATGAAGCCATCCGTAGGAGGACGGGGGGTGAGTTTCTAGAGTAGATCTTGGTCTACTTCGGATTTGTTTTGTGGAGTGGAGGGGGTTGTGCACGGTTCATGGCCTAGCAGATCCAATCATTTACGCATTCTATGAAAGAAAATCAAGTCACTGTATATAGGCTAAAAGTGTATATTTCCCAGAGAGTATAGCTCATAGGCTATAGAGACCAAATTTTCACCTGTTGCCTTGTTTGACGCCCTGATAGCATAATAAAGACGGAGATGTTCGTCAGCCTATTGAACCATGTCCATCGATCTCCAGCCAGACAGATCTTTGCAGCCTCGGGAGAAACCGAACAGCACGGGAGAAGCCGAGACCACAAACAAGCTTCAATATCGCAACATTTAAGACAACAACGCAGCCAATCTAAATACACAGTCTACAATCCAACAAACAGCTCTGCACAGAAACAGCAGAAATGGCCATCAGCAAACCACGCGTCGTGTCCCTCGGAAACCCAAACCACATCCCACCAAGCTACCTCTCCAAATTCACCCAAGACTTCACCTTCTCCGTGCTCCCCGCCACAAACCGCGCCGAAACAAAACACCTGCTCCCAAAAGACATCGCCGAGAATGGCCCTATCCACGCGTTTATCATTCGCATGGGCACACCCCCCTACGAACCCTTCGACGCAGACCTCCTCTCAGCCCTAACCCCGCACTGCCGCATCATCGTCTCCGCGAGCGCGGGGTACAACGAGTTCGACGTCAACTGGATGACAAGCCAGGGCATCTGGTTTTGTAATACTGTTGATGCGGTGGCTGAAGCCACGGCAGATATGGCGTTTTTCCTCACCATGGCTGTCTTGAGGAATACTAGTCTTGCGGAGAGAAGGGTTCGCGAGGGGCTTTGGAGGAGTGCTGAGTTGGTTCCGGCGAGGGACCCGAGTGGCTTGACGTTGGGGATTGTTGGGTTGGGGGCTATTGGGAAGGTGTGTTCTCACATATTCCAAGCTCTACACTGGAGTTCAGCACTTGACATGGATGAGAGCCATGCTAACAATGAATATAGTACCTCGCGAAAAAAGCGACCGCATTCAACCTCAAAATTACATACTACAACCGTCACCAACTGCCCGACGAGATCGAGAAACAGTATAACGCCACCTACAGCCCATCTCTGCACAGTCTCCTCGCAACCTCAGACATCGTCTCGCTAAGCTGCCCGCTGAACGAAAAGACTACGGGGCTGATTGGCCCCTCTGAGTTTGCCGCTATGAAAGACGGTGCCTTTGTCATAAACACAGCCCGAGGAGCCGTGATTAATGAAGAAGCCCTAATTGCGGCGTTGGAGTCCGGGAAGGTGGCACGCGCGGGCCTGGATGTATTTCCCGATGAGCCAAATGTCAACCCTTACTTTAGGACGAGTGACAAGGTCGTTTTGCAGCCGCATTTAGGCGGCTTGACAGATATGGCGTTCCAGAGGGCTGAGACGGAGTGTTTTGAGAATATTGTGGCGTTTTTTAGGGATGGGAGGCCGTTGTCACCGGTTGTTGATCTTCAGGGACCGAAGGTGTAAACGCTGTATGGGTGTCTTCTTAAAGAACTATATTTCTCGCTCCCTACCTCTCGTCTATTAATGAATGTATGTAGCTTTTATGTAGTATTTCTCAACCGTTGGTCTTCTATAAACCGTAAGGAAGAGTTATTTCCTAAGACTCTACTTGAGGTATCTGGAATTAATTGAAACAGGTGGCTTATAAACAAAGGGGTCAATTTTATGTTCAACTAGATTAAAAGCAGGAGTTTTTGAATGAACTACAGCCTTTGACCTGCATCACTATCAGACATCAGAGCTGTGTTTTGATATGGTAAGATTACAGTCTTTTTGGGTAATATGCCGGCCAGAGGCTGTATTGCGTTTTCAGCCATAGAGCTCAAGTCGTACGGAGTGTAGGTATCCGTCTCATATCAGGCGACAACATACTCCAAGAAAGTTGGAGACATCATACCAACTATTTATTGGCTCGGTACAAGCCGACCCTCACTGATAACCGTTGATTGATAAGTGTGGACTGTGGAGTGGCGAGACTCCAACTTGCCTTTGCTTATCATTTAAATCGCACGAGAATCCATGTGTCTAGACTCAGACGCATCCAAGCAATCTATAAACATTATCAGCATGCGCATGCCAAGAAAAGAAGACCAAATCATTATCGTCGGCGCAGGGATCTTCGGCCTTAGCACAGCCCTCCATCTCGCCCGCCGTGGATACACCAACGTAACCGTCTTTGACAAGCAGCCATACGATGAGACTTTGTACTCATATCTGAAAGGATGTGACGCTGCTTCTGCAGGTGCGTGTTTATACGCCTTACAAAGATTGATCTGACAGTGTAGATATGAATAAAATCATTCGTTCGGCGTACGGCTCTTCAACGGAGTACCAGTCGCTCACTCTTGATGCAATCGAACACTGGAAAATATGGAACGCTGAGCTCCAGACAGGGAAAACCACCCCACCAGGAATGACGACTTCAGATCGGGTCTTTATCCAGAACGGCCACTTGGTGTTGACAGATCGCGATACTCTACCAGAGTTCGAACTCGCCACAATCACCAATATGGAAAAGGCGGGATACAAGAACACACAGCTCAACATTACAGACTCTAGCCAAGTGCAGATTGCCGAGAAAAAGGGCCTCGCATACGCTGTTGATCCATTCGGAAGAAAGTCTCGCGGGGAGTCCAATGTCGGGGTTCTTGACACCACCGGCGGACTCGTTGTTGCAGACAAAGCGTGTCGATTTGCACTACACAAGGCACGAACCCTCGGCGTGAAGTTCGTTTTCAACCCAGTAGCAGGGAAAATGGAGTCACTGTGCTATGCATCTTCTTGTCCCGGCGGAAGCAGGGTCGCCGGAATCAAAACATCAGACGGAAAATTTCACAAAGGCCAAATGACAATCCTAGCATGCGGTGGATGGACACCATCTCTCCTCCCAGCACTCGATAACCTCTGCGAAACAACGGCTGGCTCCGTCGTCCTATTCAAACTCACACCCGGAACACGCCTCTTCGATCGCTTTGCAGCGGAGCAGTTCCCCTCATGGCAATATAAGATGCGCGACGGAGCTGAAGGCGGCCTCTACGGCTTCCCGCGAGACGAAAACGGATGGTTGAAGATCGGCTACCGGGGAACGAAATACACGAACCCGGTAACGCAGAAAGACGGGAAAGAACGCAGTGTCCCCGCCACACGGTGGTCTGAGGGGAGCAACAAGTTCACTTCTATCCCCGCGCAAGCTGTCAAGGTGGTCCGGTCTTTTCTGGAGAGCCATCTACCCGAGTTGGGAGAGAATGGGGTTGATATTGCCCTTACGCGGGCGTGCTGGTATAACGATAGTTTTGACAACCACCTTGTTGTTGATCGGGTTCCTGGCACAGATGGGTTGATGGTTGCTACTGGTGGTAGTGGACATGCGTTTAAGTATTTGCCGAATATTGGAAATTGGGTTGTGGATATCATGGAGGGTGTTGGACTTGATCGAGAGGCTGTTAAGGCGTGGCGGTGGAGGGTGCCAGGTAAGGAAGAGCCTGTGAATGTTTTGATGGAAGGGAGTAAGGGGGAGCGTGCTTTGGGCAATGTGGCTCTCTTGACCGATGCTGATTTCAAGCTCAAGGCGCGCCTTTGATGGTTTTTCGCTTGTATACTACCGAGTTGTATATGACTGGGTCTTGCATGGGCGTTGGGATAGCTTAGCTTAAATTTGCTACGCTACGATGCTAAGGACAAGTATTAGATACGTGTTCAGGCAGATTATTCACATTCTGACTTGCATATTGTTAATATATCCTCCTTTGCATTTGAACGTGGGTTTTGTACTTCCAATCTGCAACTGCCAGACTAACGACTAATAAACCAGGGTCTAATACGGAGTAGAAGGGTTGTAATTCTGTGGAAGATAAGCATGTTATAATAGTTTTTCGTTCAATCTTCCCCTCTTCCTAATTTCTTTTCTTTTCTTTGAGAATAAAGGAAAAATCATGTCTAACCTAAAAGAAGTAACATGGATGTTAAACCAAGTGTAATGCTATTAACTTCACGATACGATAATAGTGTTTATAAAAGCAAGGCCCCCGATCGAATCCAATCGAGAATCCATCATAAGCGAGTGTTCCTATCAATACCAATATCAGCCCCCGAACAGGATGAATCTCAAGCTCAGCCTCGAAGGATGCAGGTGCAGATAACAAGATAGATCCCAGTTCCGGTCCCAGTCCCAGTCTTCATACAAGCTGCGGCACCGGCTAGGACAGTAGCCAATGTAGATACCCGTAACCGTTCCTGGGTCGGCGGCGAGGGTTTGGGTGCTGTGTCAAGGGATTTTCATAATTGAAGATGATCTGACCACGGTAGTCCTCGGGCTTCCCGACTAATTCATCCCTAATGGTAGAAGCAATTGATATGGTATCATTATAGCTGAAGCAAAACTCCGGTCCTTTGGAAAATAGTTCTGGAACTAGTATTTCCTTCGTTGTATACCACACGAGTATATCTGGGGTTAGTCCTTTGGAAAATAAACCGGGAAATTTTTATCTGTGATTATAATGATTCACTATACAATCCTCTACGCCCTAGACTCCTCTCCATCATCATGGCTGTCCGTGCATTTCTTATCAGCGAGCGAGTCTAAGGAGACTTGGTATTCGATAACTGCTACAAGCCAAGAATCCTTGATGGATATGACATGGATTCCACAAGATATCAAAAGAACACCTTACAAAGGCTTAGACAAAAGCCTTTGCCTGGGTAACCTTTAAAGCTAGTGTTTGGAATCAGGCTGCAACAAAGTTTTCATTCACTCATGATACTTTGACTTTTGAAATACCTTACAAAGGTTTTGTCTGAAGCCTTTATGGCTGGTGTTTAGAATCAGGCTGCATCAAGGATTGCATTTACTGATGATATCTTTGAACTTACCAATAACTGGATTGATCCAACTCATTTGTGAAACTAACAAAAGCCAGATCCAGGTAGGCAATATATATCTCCACAGGCTGGTATTACTGCTTTTATCTGCATGTTGAAAGTGTCACAGTAGATGTACACAACTTTAGATATACAAAGCAGCTGAAACAAAGAAGAGCCCTACAGGAGGTCAGAAGCCATATTAAGTACAAAGGTGAACTTTTCATAAGAGCGAACTGTCAATAGATAGAAATCCATGGATATTCATGAAGACAAAGACATGATACAGCCCCCTTCTAAAAGCTTTGTCCTTGAGTCCTGGTTCTCTAGACCAAGAAATAATAGAAGGACAAACTTATATTCAAAGAGGCTTTGTTATAGAACCTCGCCTTAACACTATATAAGTACCACGTCTTGCCTACCATGTTAAGATCTATATCATTCTCAATCCTTCTCTCAAGCATCTGGTAGATATATTTCTTACCCAGGGTTATTTTCTTATCCAACAAATCAATCCATAAATCTTGGTTGATCATCATGATTGGCCCTGTCAACGCATATCTTTTGGTGGCATCTGGCGGCCCCAAATACTTGCTCACCGCTTCAGACGACGACACCCTTAACAAGTGGTACGAGAGCACTCAGGACCAGAATTTCGAGAGATATGGGAAGTATTTGGAGAGAGCGGATGAGTCTTGGTATGTGTTCGATTGCTTAGGGGTACAAGGAGCATCTGAATACCTTGATAATATGCTTAATGATTTCCGGTCGCGGCCTGATTTTCTGATAGAGGTCATTGACACTATGCCTATTATCCAACCTCATAAATTAAGGACACAAAGTGAGCTTGATACCATGAATCGCCAGGTGAATGCTTATATAATCTGTATGACGGAGGTGATATTACCTGCAAATATTTGCTCACTGCTTCAAAGATTTCAACCCTGGATTCATGGTACTCGGGAACCCAGGACGACGAGAATCATGCAAAGTACGGGCAATATTTGCGTAAAATAACTGCATTTTGGTATGTTTGGGATGATTCAGAAGAACCAGAGAGAAAAGACTTGTTCAGAGCTATGTTTGAAGAATCCGAGGGATGGCCTCGTCTACTTCAGAGAACAGTTATTGGGACAACAGCGTCTATCCAACTGCGGGATTCTGTGAGGTGAGGGGGAATAGCTCAAAACAATGGCAGACGCAGTCTCTAGAGCAGTTTGCCATGGAAAAAATCAGTTTATTAGTTTTGTCTTGCAGTAATTGAAAGAATTCGCACACATACCTAGCACTATGTTTCCAGTTGCAATACCAAGAGTACTTTTTCTGTGAGTCAATAGATAGTAACAACAATGGAAGTAATCATCATCTTCTCCCAGTATAAATACTCGCTATTACTAATATTTGTACCGCTGGTTGCCACTACTACTAAGTAAATGAGACTACTAAGTAAATCAGACTACTAAGTAAATGAGGATGTCATCTGCATAGCCAGTTGATAATCCCAGAGTCTAACTTTGGCTCGCCTCATAACCCTCGATGAAACACCTCTACCAATATTGGACATCCTCATATATTGACATATTAATGATAGTGAACAAAGACTCTAATACACCCACTATGACGAGCAATGAGCTCTCCTTGTCTAGAGTAATAAAGACCTGTAACATTGTTCATTGTACAGCACTTTTACTGAAAGACACAGAGGCCATTGATGAATTTACAGTTTCGGCCAAAGATCTGCTATAAATGCTCATAGTCTACACGGTGTTAGAGTCTAAGCCCGACCTATTTCACATCTTGAAAATGCCTTTCTACGCATTTGCCGTCCACTCCCCAACCTTCACACCCAACGTCCCCAAAAACAAAGACAAAGTCCAATCCCCACATCCCATCCTCATCACCGTCAACGAGGTAGGACTGCTCGATCAGTGGTACTATCTCATCCGCGGACATACTGACGCCGTCAAGAGACTCGGCTCGTCCTGGTTCGTCTATGACCAAAGCCGGTATACAATTGAGGACTCGATCAACCAGCGCAACGGCTCAGCGGATTTATGTCCTTCACAGACATAGACACCCCTGTGGCGGAGGAAGAGGCAAGAAGGAAGCACAATTCCCGCCAAGACAAGAACTTTCCCGTCTTTAGTGCGTACGCGGCTCATACGAAAGTTTTTCCTTCTGGGTTTAGACCTTCTGGGAAAGTATATATTGCGGATACAGACTCGGGCTTGGATTCGGATTCAGATTTGGATTCGGATTCGGATACAGAGGTATTTGGCCCCGGGGGGGTCCGTGATTCCGGTAGATACCGGTTCCGGATCACGGCTCGGAATAAGGCGACTTTTAATGACTGGTATGCGGCTGTGCGGAAGGTCTCTAGGAATGCGATTGAGAATGTGAGGAAATCGGGAGACTGCTATGTTTACGATCGTGATATCTTCGAGGTTGAGAATGCGAATGAGATTTATCCTATTGCGGGCAGGTTTCGGGGGCAGATATTTTTCACTCGGCTTGAGGATAGGTCTGTCCCTGGTAATGATGCTTGGGTCAAGATTTCGTCGAGTGAGGACTGGGTTCATGTCTCTGATAATGAGGAGTATTATTCCGCTTAGCTGTTTAATGGCGTGAGCACTTCTTCTGTGTAGACTGTTTCGGAAAAGAATGGGATATAGGATGCAGGCATTTTGACCTCACGTCATTAATTAGAGAGAAAAGATTTTCAGATTATATAGCTACCGAATCCAGAAGATCATTCCAAGTTTATCCTGATAAGTTAAAGTTAATACTGATAAACCGTATCGCAGAGAACCGTAGTCTAACTAATACAACCTACACAGAAAGTATAGGTATACTAGATTCTAAACACTGTGAATAGCCAGAATTAAAGAAATAAAGAACTATAGTACTCTAGAGACTATCCTAGCCAGAATCCTTACTACCTAATATTAATCCTTAGGTATTTAGCTTAGGAGACTATATATATTACTCTCTACCAAGATTATATATATATGTATATAGATTAGAAGTTAACAGCCTTTACTTAGACTTTTATAATAAGAGGAAACATACATATAGATAGGAAATAGTAATAAAAGTTTTCTTAGGCTAGTTCTTTATTAAAGAGAGTACAAACATCAGCCCTGGATACATAATAAATCCATCGTTTGTTCAGAACACCCAGAGCTTTTTATTCCTGGTATCACGCTCATTCTTCCTTAATTTGAGAGGGTGGATAACAGGTGTTTTGTGAATGACCTCTATCTGAAAGCCTTAATTCACGAGGATGGATAACAGATGTACTCTGAATGTCCTCTATCAGAATCAAAGACTGTGCCTGGAGATCATGAAGCATACACTGAAAGGAAGATTCGTGTTCCTGTCCCTCTGGCTCTCAATAGTAGGAACAATGGAGATAGAAGTTTTGAGCCTTAACTCCCCTCCAGGATCATCGTCGCGAAAGCAAACCATGAACAGTCGCCGAGTACCTTTTTCGACGGGACAATGCCTTCAAGATTGCACCTACACAACCCCTCTTTGCTACAATATTCCTTCCCAATTTTCTTTGATTTTCTTTGAAAGTCACAAAAGACCCCTTGCTTGAGATTGTTGACTGGACTGGATAAACGTTCTAGCTATTATGATTCGTTTGTTCGGCTTTGAGCCTGACGAGAGTTTAGGCACGTCTGATTGCGAGTGAAGAGGAGAGAGCGGGGTGGTTTGCCTTAAATCGTCTAAAAAAGACGGTGATAACTACATACATGTACTTAATTTGCTTACTATACAGGATTGATATATTGTCTGTCTATACGTTGACTTACGAGCTTGTAAAGGTGAGACTGTGGATGTGTATGGGGTAAATTGAATTCTCCAATTTGTAGTAATCAAGCATAAGAACGTATATTTTTCGGTTTTCTTCTTCAAGTGTACGGACCAAAGAATCCAACTTGGGCAAACAAACATAATTTCAAAGCAGAGTCTTTTGAAAAGGAGGCTAAGGTAATAAAGGGAGATGATGATCGCGAGTATACCAAAACTCCGTACAGGTACATAAGCCTAAGGGGCGTGGCATTACAGCGGCAACCTGGCACTAAGCCGATTTAGGGAGAAGGAGTACGACGGAAACGGGCAATGAATGTGGTATTACTGAGGGTGGGATGTGGCTCTAGCGGCTATTGAGCCACGACAACATGAATCCAAGCCAAGAGCCAATAGAACTTGTTCCTTAGAGCACGGTGAGCAAGATCCCTATTTCAATAGTTCCAAAGTGTCTCGGGAACCAACTTGAAACTCCGTAGTTAAAATGCTGTACGCCAGTCCGAGACATTGCAATCTGCCAATATGTACGTTAGGAACTAAGCGCCATATAGATACGGATAGACGCAGCTTATGGCAGGCGTTGGAGACCTGCAAAACCAACGCAGGGCCCGGAAATCGATAGCTCACATGAGCGATCTCCACCTAAAATCTCGCGAGAATTCGCGAGAGTGTTGATCTTGGTTACCAAGTCTCGCTGGATAGTCGTGGGTGATCATTCTGAGCAGCTTCTATTTACCCATTTACCCAAGAAAAGATTCTCTTCCTTATCAACAAGTATAACGCTTACGGAGTTCTTCCTGTTGTGTCAAGCTATACCCGATTCAAAAAGTATTGGCCGTGTTTAAAATCCGCCTGCATAGTACCTAGGCGACGGCGATTATGAATTCTGTATGTCCTAGGATTGACCGCGCAGAGTTTGTAATCTTGACTCTGCTCTTCCCGGCTCCAAACACGACGCGCAGATCTTAAACTGAATCACTTCAGCTACAGCTGTAGCAGCATGTCTCGTACGTGCTCACTCTGGTAGGTTCAAGGTCTCGTGCTCCCGTAGATTCTCACCCTTGTACGTTCTCACACTTGCGGAAACATGGCCGAGCAGGGCTAAGAATGGCCACACTAATGGTTAGAGCTGCACTGTAGGGCGTTTCCGGTCTACAATTTGATATACATATTGATGGTAAACACTTATCCCATCCAACACAAATTGTGCCTTGTGCCGTGCTGCCCAGAGTCTATGTTACCTCGTAGCATTTCCCCCTCCGCTCACATCGATTAATTTCAATGTCTCGGGAGGAATCGTACTATCGGCATGCTCCTACTGCTAAGGCGTCGCGAACTTGCAGCGGTGATGTTTTATCCGATTGAATCTGAACTCATCGAAGAGTTTGCAATGTCTCTCCTATCCGGTACAATGTAAGATGAAATGCTGTTTTCTCTGTCCAGACAGACTTGATTGCTTGCTAGAAAGTGCTTAAATACCCCATCTCTCCAAAACACCGGAGACTTCCTCTTCTATCTTTCATTGATCTTTCGTAGTATCAACACTAGTTTATCCTTTATTTTATTCAATATGGCAATGTCTTTATCCACGTTTTTCTCTATTCTATACACCATCTGGAAAATATTGTCCAGAATACGATTACCTACCTTCCGAGCCCGAAACCAGGGTCCTCTTTCAGGACAAGACGAGGAAATAGGGTTAGACATCCTCCCGAGCAGCAGCCAAGAGGCAACCCCCCCAACAGACGTAAGTACTGCTCCCACTTCGAAACGTGATCACGGTGCTAATAATTGTTACTAGCAGGCGATAAGTAAACGAGAAGAAGCGATTATTCGCTTGTTCGGTGTCTCGCAAGCAGATGCCAACGACTGGCCGGGGCTAACCGTGTTCTGCACGGAGGTTGAATGACATCTTTTGCATCTGCCAGATGTTATGAAAGCGCCTCAGGGGAATGGGAGCGATAGATGAAGGTATAGCGACTGCAATACGTTGCCGATAGAACTAGGTGGTAGAGAGGAACTGAAGGAGTAATATATTGAGATAGATAGAGAACCTAGGATCTAGATACAAGCAGAGGTCTTATATAGACCTCGTAGAGCTCTGATATCGATCCCTTCGGAGTTGCTATTGGAGTAGTACGACTACTCTAATAGATTATTAATCCAGAGAGATCTTCTCCGACCAACAGCTTCACCTAGTAGCGATACTGCAACCTCCGGTCCTAGCCCGATAGATAGCGATTTGTCACACCAGAGGAACACCAAGAAGCAGTGCGGCAGACTCCAACCAAGAGTCTGTCCACTCCGGAACAGACCTGGGCGTGGGTTGTCTTCGTGCTGGATGTTTTTGATCATCTAAACGCAAAAGGTAAAACCAACCCGACCTGGATGGAGGTTGTGGATGAGTCTCTGCAAAATACACCGCAGGGTGAGGATGGTACGAGCCGCAGCCAGAAGGTTCTTTTGAGCGAAGTAATCTTCGCAACTCTTCAGTGGATCTCATCCACGCTCCCACTACAGATGCCTTCCCCGGATGACTCGATAGTCCCAGAACCCTCCGATAACGTGGTTCCCCCTCCAACGGCAGATTCGTTGAGCGGGCGGTGCCAGGCATGTCTCCCAGACATCACAGTGTCGCCACGGAAAACGACATTAGCACGGGGAAGGATATACAGTTGGAAACTAGAGGATAAGATAGATAAAATACCTGCCAATTTAAATTGGAACAACCGGACCCAGAGACTGGATAGACTGGATCTGCCGTCTAATGACCCGTTGTACGAGCGCAGCCTGAGCTTTTCGACGTTATCTAGAATTGCAGATGTGCGCATTGAGTGGTCCGATACTATGGGGGACCATTTAATGGGGGACCATTTGCAGTACAACTGGGTGGAGCGGAAAATCCGCATTTATCGGTTTCCGTCTGTCTGCGCGGTGAGAATCCGCCGGAAAACCGACAGCGATGTCGGCACGAGGTATGTTGCCTTTTCCCATATAACCGCCCTGCTCAAGGCATTGTTCATTTTCCAAGATCTTGTTCGCTGATCACCTTGGTTGCTCACTGATCAGATTGGCAACCCGGATTGTTTGGGGACTCAGCATGGGCAAAAAAGGCGCCAAGGAACGAGATGCAGCCAATAAGGAGCTGCTATTGACCTACAGATTGCTCTTTGGGCAATGCTCAAAGTCGAGAAAGCTCCTCAAGGCTAGCCTGAAGGCACAAAAGAACGTTGATCACATGCTGCTGGAGCTCACGCAGCCACTGGAAAAGCAGAGTCGCTGGTATAATCGCTTTACCGGTACCCGACGAGCAACAATCAAGTCCTTCCAGCATGGCCTTTTCCCGGATTCGGCATTGAACAGGCATCGAAGGGTCCGGGACCCAAGCACATACTTTATGGACTACGATTTTCCCTTGTTCGGCAACCTTCTAAAAGAGTTGCAGAATTACATCGGGGACCATCGCTCCAGTGGTCTAAAAGCGGGCGTGAAGGACCCGAGGGCTCCTCTCAATATCTTTACCGTGTGGGGCGCTCTAGCCGTGGCTGTCGCTGGCATGATGTTCGCGGCCTTCCAAACACGGCTTAACAGTGCCCAAGTGGCTTTAGCGAAAGGCTAGATCGGATGCTGGGGATTTTTGGGTATGGTCGGATGGGATGTAAGAGTACACTCATTGATAATACCCTATGTATCATTTCCTTTGTGATTCCCTTTGTGATTCCCTTTGTGATTCCCTTTGTGATTCCCTTTGTGATTCCCTTTGTGATTCCCTTTGTGATTCCCTTTGTGATTCCCTTTGTGATTCCCTTTGTGATTCCCTTTGTGATTCCCTTTGT